>VCRD01001356.1:113810-145486 GCA_006783055.1 Trinorchestia longiramus
ATACATATATGGAGATGCACTGTCTATCATTCACTCGTATGTAGACTAAAACCTATTTATACCCACACGTAAAAATTATATATATATTTATTTATTATATTTTATAATATTTTTTTATATTATTTTATTTTATTATTTTATAACATATATTTATTTATATATATACATATATATCCCTTTCTCTTTCTCTATGTCTCTATCTGTGTATGTTGGTCCCATTACTTCCTATGTATTACTGAAGAAAAATTATTGGGCCGAAATCAAAACGGTCATGCGTGTATTATGAGCATTATATTGTGGATAAAACATAACATAACCTAACTTCTGATAATACCATGGGTAAAACTAAACTATGTGTTTTGTTTCATAGATCCTTAATTTCTATCACTTTTAAACCAAGTAATTTCAACGTGTAGTATCAGGGCCATGTTATCGGTAGGTAAGATACAGAATGGAAGTTCCGTATATATTAATGAAAAGCATTTGTTTAAAACACAATAATTAGTCGAAGTCTTTAATACATTTATCTCTAGAATAATTTCAAATTACCCAAATCTAAATCGTAGAATTTCCACGGGAACCGGCTAGTATTATATATTAGACGGTACCCGTGGAAATTAAACTGAAAAAGTGATGAAATTAAGGTTTTTTAAATTAATAATTACGTTATAGGTTTGAAATTATAATTTATATAATTATTATTATTATTAACTATTATACAGAGGAATGTATTAAAGATTTACGACAAAGTATTGTTTTAAATGAATATTTTTGATGAATGTGTACAAAACCTCTATTCTGTATCTTATCTATCGATAACCTGGCCTAGATAGTACCCGTGGGAATTCCACAGTTTAAAGGTGATAACATTAAGGCTGTATGAATTAAAATCCATCTTTCAATTTTAGCCGTGGTACTATCAGAACCTAAATATTGTTGATGAAGATATACATAACTTCCATTCTGTATACTTTCTACTGATAACATGGCCGTGTAGGAGAAAAAGGCTAATGACGGGAAAAATGATGTACTTTATAGTAATTCGGTTCCTTTGGTATCCACAATACAATGCTTATAATACATGTATGCCCTTTCTGAATCAATTCAATAATTTTCTTCAGTAATAGATTGGAAAAATATGGCGGAGCGACACACGTATAAAGAGAGGGAGATGTAGATACACTGTGTATTATTCAAGTAAATGTTGACCAGGCATGGATAAATGCATTTTTATACGTCTAGAGCAGGGCTCCTCAAATTATCTGATGTGGCGTAACAGTACATTTTTTCCCACTGTACCATATGGAGGTATTATTCTCTAGTAATAATAATCTATACAGAAAACAACATATAATGAGTATAATAAAAGTTGGTAATTTTTGTTTATATGTTTTTACTTATTTTGTAAGTAAATAATACAATATTGCGTACCGATAGCTGATGACTCGTGGACCTTGAGGAGCACTGATCTAGAGTGACATGAAACGAATATTTAGACCCTTTCAAAATTTTATTTCAAAGTATTTTCAGACATAATACGATAGCAAGATTCATCAAAAATCATTCATAAAAATAATCGTCTCTTGAAAGTAAAACCAATAAATGTGATCAAGTGTATATATAATGTATATACGAATGACAAATATAGGGATTAAAAATGCTATTTGAATATAAAAATAATTTTTCTCAATATTTATTCCGGTTACTACTCTTAAACGTTTCCTATCTGCTTCAATTAAGTCGTGGCAGAATTTATCCAGAATGTGAGCTCATTTCTTGTTGGTGACAGTTTTCAATTCCTTACGGTTTATCACTACCCACTTGTGGATCTGTTTCTTCAGTATTGTCTAAAAAAATTTGATTGGATTTAAATCTGGTTGGGCATCACATTAGTATCATCATCTTTAAAACAATATATGTTAGTTTCGACTATATGTTTGGAATTGGTTTTGTTGGGACTACCACTCGTTTTCAATCTTAAGTTTTTCCACTCATTTATGCAAATTAGCCACTAATAACTTGCGATAATTCACCCTATTCGTTTTCTATTGAATTATTTCTGGGGATTCAATACCATTGAAGGAAAAACATTCTCAAAACCATTATGTTGCTGCTACCACGCTTCACCTTAGGTGTTATATTTTTTCGGTCATGATTAGTTCCGCTACGTCTTCCAACATGTGTCGTATCACTATGGTTAAAACGCTGAATCTTTGTTTCGTACGACCATAAAATTTCTTCGAAACAATCAACATCATACTTTAAATGGACTTTAGCAAACTGTAATATTGATTTCAAATGAGTAATTCTTTGACAATGATGTCTTGTGTGGATTTCGTGAGTTCAGTGTTTTTATTGATGAAGTTTGCTGATGAAGAGAGATGGTTATCTTACAAACCTGAGTCTCTCTCGCGCGATGATAGTTTTGAAGTTGTCCTTTAGTGACAAAAACGATCATCGTGAAGAGTTCGACGCACACGACTACCATTTCTGTCAAAGATTTTATGAGATACGTCACCTCAAGAAAAAATGTTCAAATGTCCCAGACACTGTCCATTTATTGATAATGTAACTAACTCAGCTGAGAGGAATATTCAAGCCCTTAGACATGTTTCCGATGACTGTTCCTTGCAATGTGAATGAAAATTATTCGGTACTTCGTAGTTTCATAGTTCACTTAGTTAAGACATTTTACAGTGTTGATGGAGCGGCGTCCAAATGATGACTAATTCATGACATAACAGTTTAACGACAAAAAGAACTCTACACAGCCTGTATTATTTTCTGTAGTGTTAGAGTCGTAATACGGAAAAAAATCCCAGAACAAACGCTAGTAATACATTACAAAGAAGGTGTGTTAAAAATAACAAGCCCTGTTTATTATTTTTTGTAAATAAATTACATACCTATGAGAAATTCGTAGTGTTAGTATTCTGACATGTTTGTGATTTTAAATTGTCCAATTGTTATCAAAGCCTTGTTATTGTATTCCGTCTGAAAATTATCTAACATCAAATTTTGAATGTGTACATATATTTGTTTCACCTCATTGTGTGTATATACTGCATGTATATTTATACACGGTGGGCCACAAAAAATTCCTTTTATTCAAATACTTATTACTGTTTCTCCAATGGTCGTAGAAACTTCAGCGTGCTTTCATTTTCCTTGCCATTTATTGTACCTTTATCAGGTAAAACCATTTTTTATTCACAGTTATAGTTTGAGAACAGGTGATCGAAAAGTAAGGATGATTTTTTTAGCCATTCCGCGAGGGTAATCCTAAAAGTGCTACAAAATAGTGATTTACTATTTTTTTAGAATCGCTGTAAAAATGTATTACGGATACGCCATTCATATTTATGAGATCGTTCTTTATTCAGTTTAACTTTACAAATTTAGAACTTCAATTCTTCACCATCTAACCCTTGACAATGCAGTTGACAAAAGAAAAGCGCATATACTTGGTCATAACTTTCAATTATATCAAAAATATCACAAAAGTCGTTTAACTATTTCAACATAATTTTCAAGGAAGAACTGTAAGCCAATGTACACCGAGAAAAACACCTCGAGCAGACCTAGAAGATTTACGTGATCGTATCATTCACATAAAAAATGAATACAAAAACGTTCTGCCTAATGAAAGTACAATAAATAGCAAGAGAAATGAAAGAACGCTGAAGTTCCTAGAATCATTAGTTAAGCAGTTATAAGTATTAGAAAAAGGAAACTTTTGGGGCTCATCCTGTATAGATACAGACACATATATGCTTACATGCAGATACATAATATCTAGATATATAAATGAATTAATAAGTATATGTTTAAATGTATGATCTAATTAGTTAACACTCTCCATGTACTGAAGAGAAATACAACACAGACCATTTAAGAATGATACTTGGCAAGTTACAAATCCTTTTTTACGATTTAAATTAAAGTTACAAGAAGGGGGCTTATCAAAGCATGAAAGTTTTGTTACAGATGTTCAGTATGGAAGACAGATCTGGTACCTTTGCGAATATTTGAAAGCCATTGCCCTGGTGTTCGATCTTCGACTAGGATATACCAAATTTTGTTGTTTCATGTACGAGTGGGACAGCAGAGACAAAAAAAAATCATCTACAAAAACAATGATCACCAAGCAAATAGCTTATTCTGAAAATCAAAAATATCGTCAGTCAGCCCCTGCTGAATCTCCACGAAGTCTACTTGCCACCTCTACACATTGAACAGGGATTAATAAAAAATGATTAAATGAATCGCTTAAAACAGGAACGGTCTTAGCTTTCTAAAAAAGAAACCTCCCCCTGGTTAGAGAAACTGATATCGAGGAAGGCATATTCGTTATCCCTCAAATTTCAGAATTAATGTACAATCCTGAGTTCCATGCCACTATGAATGAGCGAGAAACACCAACATGCGAGTCATTCAAGAAGGTAGTCCAGAACTTTCTGGAAATAAGAAGGCGGACAACTATGAGGACCTTGTTGAGAAATTACTTCAGAACTATAAAGCTTTAGGTTTCAATATATCGCTGAAGAAACATTTTCTTCATTCACACCTATTATAGATTATTTCCGGAAAACATAGGTGACATCAACGACGAGCACGGTGAGGGATTCCACCAGAAGATATTAATTACGGGATCGCGTTATCAAGACACTTGGAGCCCAAACCTAGTAGCCAGTTACAGTTGATCATTAAAAAGAAATATTCTTGCTACAGAATACAAAAATATCATGTAAAAATATCTCTTGAACTGCCATTAATATTATAATCAAAACTATTTTAAGTTGTAAACAAATGCAAAAAATATACGTTTGTTAAAATTTTAAATACGTGTCATGAAAAATATACCTGGCGTGCAAATTAGGAAAGCAGATTCAGAATCAGTGCAAAAATACTAATACTATTAGAATCACGCCATTTCATCAAATAAACGCGAAAGAACTGAAATTTGATTACCAATGTATGTAATTGAATGTTTTATCAGGGCAAATTCTTCAATGGTGTTGGAAAGTTTTTGCTGCCAAAGCGCAGAACTATGTATAAGATAATCGATGAATAATTGTGTTCTGAAGCATATCACTGTCTGAGACAACGTATGTCCAGCATCGTTGCAATCTTGTATTACGAGCATGTCTTCTGTATTTCTTCCAGCCTGCACCACGCTGAGCTCCCGTCGCTCTTAGATCAAGATCCCCTCACACCTGTAAACAATCGCCTCATTACGATTAAACAGTAGTACAAGATTAGCACGATGGCACATAGTGAAAGAATACAGAACTATCTCTTCCTTAGCTTGACTCTTTATTAAGTGCTGGTAAAACCTCATCTGAACAGAAATTGAAGAATGATTTTATGGAGCGAGTTTTTAATCTCACTAAATTACGCGTGTAAACAAAATGCAAGCCGTGAGGTAATCATTCTCCTCTGGAACAATCTCGTAGAAATTCAAAGACAACATAACTTCTTTCTTAACGTCATTTTACTTAACTTAAAATCATCATTCCTAGCAAAGGCGCAAAATGAAGAGTTTGTAATTGGTTTCGTTCTCGAGGAAGAGTTCTTGCGGCCTAGAGCTTAACCTAAAGATTATATTGATCATTTCAGCTCGAACCCACAAACTGAGCCCAGCCTTGAACAAAAAGTTTATTTCATATCTAACGAAACTCTACTAAACAGCCTTGTTAGGGTAACGCAAAGAGATATGGTGCTCGTAGTTAATAATACAATATCCGGTTGTCTCTCCATTATACGCATTCATATTTTCATTATTTAATGGACAAGTGATGCTTCGATATTATGCATATAACTCAAAATTAACTAGCGTCTGTCCCTATAAATGCATTTTGAAAAAAATAATGACCTGCCTTCCGAAGAGGACGAAAGCATCAGCGAAAATTGTAACATACCAACGGTAAGTTTTTTAACCAAGTAGATCAGTCGAAATTTTTTTATCAGGATGTGAATTATGTTCGGCTTTCGCATGATGAGTATTCAAAAGATAATCTACTACAGGATAAACATTGATCGGACATTGAGCAAGAATGTAGTATACCACATCCACTCGATAATCGAAAAAAACTATTGATGATAATGTCTATAGTATAGACGTCTGAGTATAGACTCTATACAATGACAAATCTTTCGAAGGCAGCTGAGCCTTTTAAAAACTAGCATCTGAAAGAAACAAAGTTGGAAGCTCATGTATTGTACTTAAGCTGGATGCAAATGAACTTATGGGTGATTAAAACAAATTGCATGATAGCAGATCGGTTGAATAAACGTTACTAATTTTTTAAGCGTTAGTCAGTTGGCTGTTTCACAATTTGTGTCTTCATGTATATTAACCACACAGATAATTGAAAAACCTTCACTCATTTTTACACTTATCTAATCATTTTCTCAATGGGAGGACTTATCTACTGAGAAACCTTATTTATATGAAGGCCCACTTTCCCATGATTGAATATCATTGTTCATTTTTAATAAAGGATTTTCTTTACGTCTGAAGCATTTTTGAAATAGTTCAAAACCTTCTATGTAGTAGTCAGTTGTGCGAAAGACTGTTTTATTCTATTATTTTATGAAGGAAATAATGGTAACGCTATTCTACGCTCTGATACTGTACGTAGTGAAATTGTAACACATTTCCCGTTCAATACGCAGGAATGCTGCATATTATTTGAAAAAAGTTTCACCATGTTTTATGCTACACCTTCGCCGTTAAAATATCCTCATTTCATTTATAAAGACACCTCTGAGTAAAAAAATGTCAATACTAAGAAATTCGACGTTAGTTACTCCGATTATATTCCTCTCGTACAATTCCTGGCATATGAACTATCATATCACACTTTCTTGCACTGTAAATAAGGAATCAAAACGCAGAGTTGGTAAACAACTAAATTACTCTTCGGCTCCAGACATAACGTCCTTTCTAAGCCTTCATTTGTACGTATATTTTTCATGGACTGGAATTATTCGTACACGCATTTAATTGATGGTTGAAACGAACTAGAAATGCTTATTAGTATTTCCAATGCATTTTTTATTGTGATGCCCGTATGAAATGGAGTATAAAATGATTAAAACTTAACTTAGTCTCCTGGCTGGTAAATCATTCAACAAGACAAATAAACACATCCTGTGTTTCTAGACAGCGTGGCAGTTACGAGAATTAACTCGTAGCATTCTGCTGTAGCGTACTGTAAAATACAGAAAAGTGATGGGATCTTTTCATTTGTGATTTAAAAAATATTCCGTTGCATCGTGCACAGTCACATCAATAAAGCATTTGTTTAGTGAAGTATCACATGCGAAATTTTACATGTTAAGTCAACTTAATCTCTGATCTAGAACAATAAATGCGATGTATCATAAAACATGTATGCATCCCAACGCTAATGTTGCATTACACTGCCACGATTGCAACAAACAGGATTTGGGATTTCAAAATATTTTAAAAATAACAGTCATCGATTTCTCCCTTCGAGTAACGTTTTAGAGTAAGCAGCTACCAGGTCTGATAATTACAAACGAGAAAATTAATATCTTTGCGCACTTGAAATTTATGTATTTTTGTGAGAGAAACCCGTGAGATAGTGCCAAAAATATCATGGCAACACACTAGAGGATATAAAAGCATAAGTTTTACCTGTCCATCACAGACCTTCATATATTGATGGGAGCATTTATTTTTAAGTGGAACAATTGATACATGGACTCTAAGTTGGCATCATGCTAGTTGTGGCACGGCAATAATCAATCTATTCTAAAATATGAAGTTCCATTATATTATAAACCTCTCCAGTTATATGGGTAAATATTTCATTGCTATAGTTTGCCGCACGGGCACTCCCGAATGTCAAAAATCAAACTTGATCCATCACTACTCACCTTACGTGATCTAGCCACCTAATATTTTATTAACACATCGATAAATGTTGGTGGGAAAATCTTCCCGGATAGCTTCCGAAAACGTAAAGAACGATGAGACCCTTTTTCATACATAAAATTTTTTGTCAATTTGTACACATAGTCAAATTGTGCATATCAGTCGATTTGTACACGTTGTTCTGCAAGTGGGGAGAGTTATTTGGATTAGAACTTGGGCACAACTACTCTGTTGAAAAGTTGTCGATTTAGTAACTCAGATCTTGCGACTGCACACATGAAACATAAACACGAATACTTTTTTCGACTTTCGATTTAAATTTTATTTTAGAGCAGCGATGCTTGCTTTCAAACTAAAAATAGCTAATTAAAAATTATCAAATTCATGTAGAATAGCTTTGCTGACTATCTTAGTGCAGTCCTGTAACAGTCATAACTGATTTGTGTTTTTTGAATAGATAAAAATCGCTGATAATTCCAACAACGATTACATACGAGAATAAAGAATGGATAATCGCGTAATTCAAAAAATCTAAAAATTTTGAAGTATTTGAAGCGAAATTCAAATTTTTCCGTCACATATATATACAACTTTTCAACGACAGTGTATGTGCATTTTAGAGTAGAGCACGTTAACTTGGATATTTCTTCTAAATCTTAGTTTGTACTGCATAAATTATTGTTTAACTGACTTTTCTTCAGACTAGTTTGAGTGAACGGTTTTTCAAACCATTATGATAAACCTTTCTCTCCATTCTTCAAGTTTTGTTGATATGATCCGCATTGCCTACTCAATGTTTACCTCTCTTCGTGTATTTTGCTACGTACAACTCCTGGTAAAACATTGAATGTTGCTTGTTAAAAGCTGCTGTGTAAACTTATTCTACGTATGTATGTCGTGCTTGACAGTTGCACACCATTGTTTTGATTTATAAATCTTTGCAGAATCGTTCATCTCGGAAAAATAGCCGTGTTTCTTCGTGACAATGCACGGTCGCCTTCATAGATGTACACCATTCTGCTTGGAAAACTAAAACATGAATAAATGGAGATTAACAATTGCAGACTATTCCAATGAGTACCATTCAAAATTAACTACTGAAAACTAGAATACAGTTCGTTAAAAGAATTTTCTGGTCTGTACCAAGATGAAGATGAAATAAAATGTAACATCTGGAATTATTTAGCAGTATTTATATTCTTAGGTGAAATTATTGTCGAATCCTTTAATACCATACACAGTAGGAGAAAGATATCTTGTGCAATAACATTTATAGTGTAATTTTATCATTTTTTTAAATTCCTATGATAAGAACAATATGTGGATCTGCCAACCGTTTATTGAAATATTTGGGCTGACTTTGTTCTCATTCCTTGATGAACATATTCACCCTAATTTTGTATTCTTGAACTGCAATTTGCTCCAAAGAATAATGATACAGAATTTTGATGTATGCATCAGTTCTGTCAGCGTGTAAGAGAAGCCAGCAATGCCGTATTTGTGAAGTCTATGAGGCAGCCAAGCTCAATGTCTTCATCCTTGTGAATGAAGTCGTCACCAAAACGATTTTTGCTCTCGGTTTTCTGGCAGCAAACAGCAAAAAAAGTTGAAACCATCCTTAGCATCCATCAATTTTTGGCGTTGCTCACTAATGAGATAGAACTTACAACACTGCTCATGTGCTAGCCGCTCGTTAAACAAAACTCTGTGCATACAAAAATAAACCGTAGGA
The DNA here is from genome assembly GCA_006783055.1 of Trinorchestia longiramus. Taxonomy (NCBI): domain Eukaryota; kingdom Metazoa; phylum Arthropoda; class Malacostraca; order Amphipoda; family Talitridae; genus Trinorchestia; species Trinorchestia longiramus. Next base: position 123,449 of record VCRD01001356.1, read on the forward strand.
ATGTACGGCATATAACTCAACATAACTCAACTCTTTACATTCTTAAACTTAAATAAGGGCGTCAGCCAGAATGCCTTCCTCAAAGCATGGTTGCCTCTCATGCAATTTGTTCGAACGATGCTCTATTGCGCGTAAAACCGTCTTTTCTGGCCGCCATCTCACCAACAAGCAGCGTTGCTACCTCCAGGTGCTCTCAAAATACCCTAAAATAACACAACTCACATGTATTGACATCTAGCCTTCGGGGCTTCACTCGCAAGTTGTGCTAAATTCGTAACCTCAGTTTTTCTTGCGTTATTACTCTTGTACAAATTGCACACCTCACTTGGACTTGTAGCCATGATGTATTCAGACAGTACTCCATACTTTAACCTGCGTGGTTGAGGCAATCGTTTGAAACACTGTTCCAGAAAGTATCATATGTGTGTTCTACTCCAAATTTAATGTTAGAAAACTGTGAAAATTTAACTGGAATTGTTTTACTGTTCAAACCAAAACTGACTGGTGTATTTTACTCGCTCGTAAGATAAAATATGTATACCCCTGGAGCGACAGCAGTGTGTGCACACATATACGTTGAATTTTTTAAATAAAGATCATTCTCCTAAAAAAACAAAAATCCTTTAGTCGCTCAATGTTTTCCCTCGAGTACAGGAGTACTAGTTTACATGCTAAGAGTTTAAATTAGAACTCCTGCTATGGTGCATAATCAAACAACAACAAAACGTGACCACTTCACTAAACACGGGCAAGCATAAATTGGACGTAGGTTGCTGGGGCCAAAGGAGCATACCCAGGAAAATAGTCATGCTCTTAATTTACGCAAGTACAACGGATTGGAAAAACGTTCAGTGCATTTGATTTGTTACTAATAAAACTTTTACGCTCTAGTTAGATTTCGTGTCAGAAAATTTTTGAGACATTTATGTAAAGAGAAAAACCACTCACAGAGGTTAAATATTTGATTAAATTTTTTAGTTAAATATTTTAGTTTTCAATTGAACGGTGGTTGATATATTCAGAGGCTCTCACTACTTTTTTAGAATATTTCGTTGATCATTGCTAATGAAACAGCACAGTATTCAGCTTCTATAAGTTCTCAGAAGAACAGCTGTGTAATTTTATTTTCAATCTATCAGGCATTAAGGATTTCTATTAGAATTGACGGTAAGAATCTCCTTCCCTCCTGGTGCCTGTGTATGACTGCGGTGCATGAGCGTGAACAAATGTTTGTGCGTGATTAAGGTGCATATTCGTGATTGATGCTTTTACTTTAGACGGCATGGGGTCAAGGATGGATCAAACGGCTCGTTCCTCTTGCCATATCGATTCCGAACATTGTATTCGTTAAAATAGACTCGGAGTGACTTCTTCGAGAAAGTGCAATCAAACTATTTATTTATATCGCAAGATTATATTGAATTTTGTAGTATTCTATGTAGGAGACATTTTTGAATGAAACCATTCAAGCCAAAAATATTCTTTGCTTATTCAGAAACATTTTTTGCTCCTTACTTTTCATTTTTTGAGCTGATAGACAAGTAATGTCTTCCTAACACATAATATGTTGCAAAGTCCTTCTGTTCTTTAAAATGACATTAATAACCATTATTTTGATTGTACAAGTAAACATTATCCCCAATAATCGCTATTGACTTGTACATCCACTCTTGACTAGTTCTTCCTCCCTTCAAGTAAATTGCTGGTTCTCGTTGACGAGCCCCAATTGAAACTTCAAGGATGAGCCTGAAAAGTTGTTTCCATTATCGGCAGAGACCTCTTGACACAAGTGTTCTGCAGTACATGGCACGTTTCTCGTTACAGATGAACGCTTTCCAACTCTTTTTGTTGCCCTACAGCCCAAAGCTATAAACTCTTATTTTCAATATTCGACTCCACATCCTCCGTCAGTGCGTTCCATGGCTGTGAGAGTAATAGATTGCACAGTTTAATTCCAGTTAGTGACGCTATCTGTTGCATCATACAACAAATGGCCTTCACTGGCACTTCTTTCAGCTGGTCCACGAAGACAATGTTGCGAGGAGCAAGGTGTTGTCAAAATCAATCTTAACGAAAGAGATTGTCTGGTATGAAGTAAAATCGTAATTACCGCACGAACTCTTTGATAGATCGTGGTTTATAATATTTGGGCCATGCATAAGTGATTTAGCCAGCATGTTTCGTCTTGTTCGTGGTGTGGGTTTCAGAGTACGTAGCCGACATCGCTCACGGGAATGCAGCAGTCTGATGTCAGGCCTTCATTGTGGGTTCATGGTTCGTGTTAGAGTAGTTTACCGTGAAGAAGTTCATTGGTCATAGTCATGTGGGTGGAGACTCAAGGTGATGCAAGTAGAATGAACGTCTTGATGAGGTGCAGATTACTGGTCGTAAAGCTTGATTTGTTGCCAAACGCAGGAGCGTTCACTGAAGAGCTTCGAATTGGAGACTTATTTGCTACAGTTATATGGTTAAAGAGGTTTTTTATTGAAAAAAGTTCAATATGAATAATCATGGATGAAAGGTCAACAAGCTTTAAATTTTTTTGTGAAGAATTGCTTGGAGTGAATAACAGTCACATTCTAATTTTTTTCCGTCACGATATTGACTGTGAAATTATGGAAGTGTCACGATGTCAGAAAATAAATTGTCTGCTTGAAACCCCCCAAAGCCGACCAAAAGAGCGCTTCATGATGAATCAAAGAATAGAGCCGAACAAGAATATGCATTCCCCCGAGTCATGCTGTTGATAAGCTGCTTTTTATTGCAAACGGAAAAGCAGTTCTATGATCCTTGCATTCGTCACGATAGTGCCACGAGTATTTACCACTTTTTGAAACCTTTGAGCAGCTGATGGAAGACGCTGACTCGTCAACACAGAGGGGACGAATCCTCATAAATGACTTCAATGAGCCTTAATTAAGGAAGTCCTACAAAAGAATGGCGGTTAAAGGTTCCGTTTTTATATAGTGCTAAACATTTCTATTAACTCCTATGGAGGTGCAGCTGCACATCTGTTGGATTTCTACCTGCCATGAATTTGCGCATATGGTGTAAAAATATCTGGGTAGGCAGCTGTCATATGATATTAAAATGCATAATATTTTTTGCCCGATAATTTGCAATAGTTATAAAAAGATCCCTTCGATTTCTTATGAGCAAGTAACTATTGAAACGCTTTCATGAAAAACAATTCGATATAATCAAGATAATTGAATCTTATTCTTAAACTTGTTCGCAGACTCATGTCTCTTCTTCCTCTGCTGACTTTTTTTGTAACTTTTGGCATTTCAGGAGTTGACGATCTGTGGCAGTGTTTCAAAAATGCGTTAAAACCACCTATTCCAAAAGGTGTAAATCATTAGTTTGAAAATCACAGAAACTTTGAAGCTGCTTTCAGGAAACCCAATTTCAAGAAAATAATGTACGACCAGGTCGTGTTTTTTTAAACATTGGTACATTTGAAAATTAGTGCGTCGAAAACATGATGTATTTGTGTACAACATTGATGTGCATTCAACGAGAATAAAATGCGTACCTTTTTTGCATTACTATGCTTTAAGTTTCTTTTAAACTAAAGAGTGAAAGTTTATGAATCCATGCTTTTTCATTGAATTTATATAACGGGTGGGGCAAAAGTCACTTCACACTTTTAAATTCTATTAAAACAAAACCTAATAAAGGCAAAAAATGGGTTGTATATCAATTGAAAGAAGAAATCATGGAGTTTTATTTAGTATCTAGTATACCGATTAAAGATTTATATTGTTACTCATAAACTTTTCACTATTATCAATAACCCCAACATGGTAAAATATAGCAAAGAACAGCGAGCAAGAGTAGTGGAAAGTTATTTCACACATCACAGTTCCTTAGTTGCAGTGCAGAGGGACTTCATGACAACATTTAACCAACGAACAAGTCCTTCCAGACATCACATTATTGTAATGATTTCAAAATTCAGAGAATCCGGATCAACAGCTGATATGAACGCTCTGGTAGACCGAGAGCAGTACGAAATGCATATACAATTCAGCGTGTTTCAAACAGCATCCAACAACAGCCACGAACACCGGCTAGGAAACGTTAGAGGGAACTAACTGAACGAGAAATTCCTAGTTCACTGGAACGTTTCCTAGTTGATGTTCGTGGCTCTTGACTACTGTTTGAAACATGCTGAATTGCATATGCATTACGTACTGCTCTCGGTCTACCAGAGCGTTCATATCAGCTGTTGATTCGGATTCTCTGAATTTTGAAATCATTGCAATAATGTGATGTCTGGAAGGACTTGTTCGTTGATCAAATGTTGTCATGAAGTCCCTCTGCACTGCTACTAAAGATCCGTTATGTATTAAATAACTTTCCATTATTCTTGCTTGCTGTTCTTTGCTATATTTTGTCGTTTTGAAGTTATTGATAATTGGGAAAAGTTTATGAGTAACAATATAAATATTTAATTGGTATACTAGATACGATATAAAATTCCAAGATTTTCTCTGTCATTTGATATACAACCTATTTTTTTGCTTGTATTAGATTTTGTTTTACTAGTATTCAAAAGTGTGAAGTGACTTTTGCCCCAACTGTTAGATGGCTGCATCTGGTGATCTCCACCACGTATTACACAGCACCCGTGCAGTGGGTAAATACATGCCTGTGTATCATTCGCACATCTTCAAAAGTAGCTTTAAAAACATTTGAACTATTAAACTTCATAAATTCTATTTAATTACTGTACAGTAACTTGTAGTCGGTTCCACTTTGAGGAATAGAAGTAATGAGCAATTGGTTTATAAAAAAATTAACTGACTGAAAAATCAGATGAACAAGTATTCATTCAAACTTATATGCGGTTTTTCATACTAGGTTAAATAACCTTTTTATCATTCATACATCATTAAAACTTTTTTCTTGTGGTCGTTTGCTCCTGAATACGAATATTTTTATAGAATCTGGGCTAATTTCCTGAAATTATTTCGAATTGTGGTTGATGTTTTGTGTTCCCTCGAATAAAACCTATTTTTCAAATGTCTACGGCAAGTTTTTCGTGGATTTCATATATAACAACTCACAACGGGCTATCATATGACGTATGGCTCAAATAATTGTTATTGTGTTACTCCTACCCAAGTTCAAGGTTCACTGTGGAGACGAACAGACTTTTTTAAAAATGCCTCGGTAGATTGCAGGTCTTGCATGATGATGTCACTGCCTGTAAGACCCTAACACCACAGTGCCATCTCACGTAAAATGCACTGTAGGGGTGATGATTTCTATGGTTTTGAGATCAATATTTTATCTAGAGACAAAACGAGCTGAATTACAGCCAAACAATTCAATTTTTTCTTCGTTTATCTAGAAAACATTGTCCCAGAACTTTAGATGTCACTGGGCATCTCGAGGAAGCAAAGGACTTTTATAAACGTATGTACATGGTGTCTAAAAGAATTTTGGAAATCTTTTGTCAGCATTGCTAAATAAAATTCACAGAATACTGAAATTTCAATACTATTATGTTTGTTGAATGTGAGAGTCAAATGAAATACAAAAGTGATCGGTAAATAATTAGCTTTCAATTTCCACATATACGTCCACACAAGGAAAAATTTACTCCTAATGTAACTACACCTTTCGACGTGCAGTCTATGACTTATTTTGATGCTACTGCATTCTAATACTATTAGATGTGTAAAATCATAGTAATGTACGTCCAAACAGCACATTTTGCGCATACAAGCGAAAAATTGTGATATCCACTCTCTGAAAGCAAGTTCTCACTTATGTACATATGATAGCGAATGTATAACAAGGAAAAAAGTAAATAAAGACCCTTGACTGAGAACTGGCGACCTGTTAAGGAGTGACACTGCAAGAGAGAAGCGAACTAGTTCTCATTATACTAAATAAAGCGTTCCCATCGCGACTGTTCAGTTAGTTTGCTCGTGTAGAAGGGCGGCTTTTTCTAGCACTTGGAAGCTGTTTCTTTTCATTGTGAGCTCATTTAATTGCATAAATCTGTAATTAGGCCGATAAGCGCTATAACAAGATCAGACGGGCTGGTATTTGCATACGATGCGACGGCCTTAAGACTTGAAGTCGCCGCCGATAGTCCCTCTGAACAGCAGGCCGTGTTCTGCGGTCAACCTCTTGCATACAGCGTCCTTTATCAGAATTTTAATGAAGCCCAGTGAAAATGTAGGATATTGTTTGAGTTCTGCAAAAATATAAGATTTCAGGAACGTTCTTATCTTAAGACTAAGAGTTTTAAGTTTTATTTAAGAGTTCATAAACGAGGCTAATAAGAACCGAGAAAATCTTTTGTTCAAATTAACACAGAATTCATTGTTATCTCAGCTTGATACTGCTTCACTCTGCTCATATTTTAGCTGCCTAACATTTGGCTCGTATAAAAATTCAGTGCTGGTAGCGGAGAAACGTCAACTTTTAATCATTATTTTAGTGATTTTGAAAGATTATATCGTAATCCTAACATGGAGTACAAACAAACATTCGTTTTTTTTTAACAGAATACAAATCATGAAAAGAGCCATTGAGCTTGTATGTGGTTAAAAGTCTGTGATCAAGAGGGAGCTCTTTCATGACTTCATCACGGTCCATTTTTGGTCAAGAGGCTGATGCCTGTGTTGAGCGAGCGCAAATTTCGAGAGCCCTACAACCATGGCTTCGTTATGGCCCTCGATGGAATTTGGCCAACAGTTCTGAATGACAGCGGTCATTGTGTCAGAATGAGCCGGTTATGTCATGTAAGCCTGGTATTTTGCATCGATGTGCATTAAATTGTATGACCTTTTCAGGGAAATATGATATGTACAAACTTGAAAAATACGTGTCGTGGAGTGAAAAATGTATGCTGATAACTTTTTTCGAGCTCTTTGCGAGTATAAGTTCTTTAACAATCATTTTAGTTTCTCTATCAGTACGATAAAAAGAGTTATCGAAATTAGATTCGCATAGTTAAGAAAATTAGTTCATTGCAGACAAAATCTGGTACCTTTAAAATAATTTCATACACAGTTACAAATCAAAAATGCCATCCATTAATCTGTTTCGCATCGCTCAGAGAAAGTAGTTTGAAATTGAACAAGATCATCATGACCCATAATTCAGCTATTACAAATAAAAATGCAATATAAATCTTATGTGGAGCCTTGTTACAAAATATTTTACAAAACATCAATTAGAAATCATGTGACAAGGAAGGCTTATGTTTTTCTTCCCTTGCCCAGCCGCTTGTTTTCTTTCCTTTTCCTCAAAGTTGCAATGGTGTACTGTAATGTTCAGATTGCTGGTCGATAGCATATTGCAGAGTTTGACATCACAAAATTTGACACAAGTACACCTGAGAACATACACTCTATGGGTAATCGTTCTTTTAAACTTGCCTTGATTTATCGTACGGATACATGTACTTGTTTTATACAGTCATACAATAAGAAGAAAACAATTAGCCATTAGGAGTTTGCTACTTTTCAGTATCTGATAAAACATAACGTTACCTGTATTACTTTTCAGGGCATCAAAAGGGCATGTTCAGATGATCATCAAAAAAACCTTGGTGTATTTGGCCTCTTCGGCATCTTCTAATCTATTATTCGCTCCAACTTTAAACCTGAAACATTTTAGGAATCTACTTTCTTTTTCTAAGTATGATTGTGAGTTAATTTTTACCATGCTGGAACCTTTCATTGAGCCGTAGAATTATTTGGTAAGTGAAGCTTAAAGTAATGGTACAGCCTAATAGCTTCAGCTTGTCACATCTTCGAGTCTCTTATTTTCTTCAACTCACGAGGCAGATTCTACTTGCTCCCACAGTCATAGTTTTTCTGACCCGAACACTCATGAAACAAAGTCCAAACATTTCATTAACATGACAGAAGTCATTAAAACGGAATCATCATAAGAGTTCCGTGTATTATTAAAAACTATGTTTATTTTGTTAATTTGGGCAATAAAACATACATGATATCATTGACTTTAGATTAACAATCTGACAATCGATCGATCTAGCATTGGAGCGGAGTTGGTGCGCGCCGGAGATTGATGCCAGAAGTGGCAGCCGATTGTATCAGCAGTGACAGTCTACCTCACCATTAGTAATGGACGCTTCCATCTTCATTAAACTCTAATGACCCTATCGTGCATTCTGATGATTACAGCCACCGAAAAAGTCCTTTAAATTGTGTGCAGACATTAATAAATAGTCGTAAATATCCCTGAAATGGTGGTGAAGAATGTGTATGGATTACAGACTAGGTTATGGATCGAGATATATTTGAATAATTCTCCCTGTTTACGTTCTTTAGTTTGACACATCAAACATGTATTGAATAATGACCTGAAACATCCTGACATGACGCATTAAATCCCCACCTAAGACGCTATGTAAACTGTTTGCACGTAAAACATAAATCTTTTCTATCTTCCCCGAACATCGTTTTGAAATCCAGTATGATATACGCGTAACAAACGCAGAATCCATCAGAAAAAACTGATGTAGTAGCTGAATAACTTTTGAAATACTAAAATATATTACTTCTTACCATGATCAGTTTCATATTTCGATCTCAGAGTAGCCTCCAGCAACAATCGCTAGTCCCATTTGAAATTTGTGGTGCATCTTGATTCCATTCAAATAAGTAACTATCACTGATCTGTTGTCGGATTGTGCTCTGCAATGGCATGCTTGTATCACGTATACGCGACTATGATTTTGTGACTCTCCTTGAAACCTCGATTTAGGGACATGGATGTGTAGGCGAACGAACTCTGAATTTACTAATCATTCTTGTTCAAGTGTTTGCAGCTTTCTTTCTGTTCAAACTATTTTCCAGTTGGGCATCCGTTAGCAACTCAAAAGTAACGGGTTCATCGACATCAATCTGTTCTGTAGAATAAAAGTCTGTGGTGTGTCCATCTGTAATGCACAATTGCGTATAACCGTCGAGTAATTATTTACTAGATAGTTCCTGTGGAAATTCCACGGTTTAAAATTAATAGAATTAAGGATTTTTCAATTCATAATTTATATCTACATATATATTAGACAATGTATGTAAATGTTCTCAAAATGAGTTAATTTTTAGGATCCTAATTTTAAAAAGGCGAATTTTCTCTGTTCTTTCCCATAAACCCGACACTTCACACATAATAGGTGCAATAAATCTCCAGCACGTTGCCAAAAGCTTTATTTACTATGATTATACAAATTAGAAACAAACAAAACATGAATATCTGTGTAACATATTTTTGCATGCAGAACATCCATCTAAAATCTAATTGTAGTAAAAATAGAGTGATCACATTATATCAACGAAAATGCCGAACTAACATTAAAAATATATCTGATACACTTATAAAAACCAACAAATACGTGGTGGTATGGCTTTTCTTTGTCATTACCGTCCATATCTGCTAAGGATAGTTTTTATAAGGTTCTTGCAAACATCTACAGGTACTTCGGACCACTCTTCTTAGCACATGCTTTTTAAATCCGTCCGATTTCGTGGGTCTCTTTTACGAACTCTGTTTGAATTGTCGGCAGGTCTTTTCAATAAGGCAAAGATTTGGCGACTGACTTGACTACTGCATCACTTTTATTTTACTCCTCTGAAACCACGATGAGGTGTCCTTGGCCGTATGTTTGGGATCATTGTTGTACTGAAACTTCCATTCTCTTAGTAAGTTCAGCTCCGGTGACAGACACCAAGAGAATATAGTCTAGAATTTTGCGATACATTGTGTCAGTCACTGTACCTTTAATAATTCCATTACGCTGCCTCCGCCAAACTCTACGGGGTGTATTTAAGTTATAACACCTCCGATGTTTTTTCTCAGGACTGGACGCAGATAGAAACATGCAATTTGTTTTAAAACACGTGTGCACTCGTTGTAAATGCTTGACGGAAATGGCAGTATTTTAGGGAACACAGAACTCAAGTAGCAACGGCAAAAGTAAAGACTGTCTTTTTTACTTGAAATGGTGACGTTTTTATTATGAGAACATGATGTAATCATTTATCATCTCCATTTGTGTGGTGTGACATCTATTGAAATACAACGCCGGTTGAGTGAAATATGTGATGATGGTGTCATGGATGAGTCTAATGTGTACTAGTGGGTGTGGTAGTTAAAAGGAAACAGAACGCCGGCCTCGGACCAGCCGGTTTGACGACATGATCGAGGGGGTGGAGAAACTTATTTTGGAGAATAGCAGAAAGTGTGGAACACATCATCTCCAGAGTTAGCTCTTCTGTATGATCTGTGAGCACAGTTACGAGTTAGCGTAACCTAACTTAAATTAACCTAACCCAACCATTTCCCCAGCGGCTTCAAAAATTATCTGAAGTTCGGATCTTGTCATTCGAGGGCTCTTCTTTACTTTGTGGATCATACTTTTAGTTATACGATCTGAAATTTCAGATGGGCACTCATAATGTAGTAGAGTAACAGTTGATTGATTATACTTGAACCCAAAAATCACGTCGATAATGGTTGAAATTGGTATTTCTGATTTAATTTAAAGTTTTCGCTAACAGAAAGCTTTTTTAGCAAGCCCCAAATCATGCTCTCAGGTAGGTTTGGCTATTCATTAGATTCATCATAGTATAATTAAGGAATGATACACTGTGCTCCTTCTCCTGCAACCGTTAAACAATGATTGAAGGTTTCTGTTGCACCCGACCGATTTCAGATTTTAATCTAGAATCTTCTAAATCTTTCTCTTTATTTCCATCTTTCTAGGAACTTCAAAAACAGTTTGCTTTTGTTTTAAGTTTGTGCTTCATTTGGGTGCGGGATACTTTTTGAAATGTTATTTACACATTTGTATTTTTCGGTAACTTCATTTTAAATTTGAATTCGCCGTACAAAAATGCACTAGGAGTTTAAATTGTACGTCTTTTGGAGTCGTATGAGTACACACTGGACCAAAAAAAGTATTTGCTCCTTAAGTTACAATAACTGCTTATATGTTCAGCGGAGGAAATGAATACAACCACCATTGAAAAGCTGAGAAAATAATAATTTATGTATAAATGCTACATATTTTCAAACTGACTCTGGTTTCAATGCAGCGGGATAGCCGACGGTCGAAATCCCCGATTAAGTTCCGTAGTGTTTCACTGGGTATAGCTGCGATGATTTCCTGCACTTTCTTCTTCATGTCAGTCATACTATCTGGATTTTTGCTGAAAACTTTCTTCTTCACAAAGCCCTATGAATAAAAATCTAAAGGAGACAGGTCTGGAGATCTCGGTGGCCACAGGACGTCCCCATTCCTTGAAATGACCTGTACATGAAAGTGAAATTTCAACCAGTCAGTGGCGTTGTATCCATATTTGAAGATATTTTCAAAATCCTTAAGACGAACTTTTCTGGTTCTAGCAGGACTGTGCAACAGCCAGCATTCAAAAACGCCATGGATTGGTTGAAATCTCGTTTACCTGGGATGGTCATTTCAAGGAATGGATACATCCTGTGACTACCGAAATCTTCAGAGCTGTCTCCCTCGGATTTTTATCGATGGGAATTCATGAAGGAAAATGTTTTCAGCTAAAATTCAGATAGTATCACTGACATGAAGGTGAAAGCGCGGGATGTCATAGCAGTTATGCCCAGTGAAACTCTGCGGAATGTAATCACTGATTTCGACCGTCAGCTATCCCGTGTATTTGAAGTCAGAAGAGTTCAGTTTAAAAATTGGTAACTTATTTAAAGAAATTCTTATTTTTTAGCTTTCGGATCGTAGTTGTATTTATTTCCTCTGTTGTAGAAAAAATGAGTTGTTTATAATTTTAAGAATACATATTATCTTTTGGGCCTATCCTGAATAGTAATTGAGACTTTTGACAACGTGTTAGATATTAATAAATACGTACAATATGTATTTTCAACGGCTTTTATTATACAGGTGGATTTATATTAGCCAAAATTAATTTTTACAAGTGTTTAGGGTAAAACTCACACGCGTGTTGTTGATCTTAGGTGCAGTGTGAAACCTTCCATTCTGTGAGAGCTATAAATTAGTAAATGCAGAAATATTTCGGTAACGGTTTGAATTCTTAAGTAAAGATTGTACTGTGTAGATTTTTTGAGCATTTACGTTAACGAAAACCGAAACACATAATTTTATCATATCTAGCATTAATGATTGGTGGATCAGAAAAGCGTAAATTTATTATTTATAATTTTGCACATAATATTAAAAACCTTTTAAGACAACTAAAACTATCTTAGTACCAGACAGTTCCCGTGGGAATTCCCCGATTTAGATTTGACTAATTTAAAATTATTCTAAAGATGAATCGATTTAAGTTTTAAGACGAATTATTGTGTTTTAAATGAATACTTTTCATTAATATATACTGAACTATATTCTATGGTAGTACTATCATATTCTAAATATTTTTAATGTACACAAAACTTCCATTCTGCACCTTATTTACTGATAACATGGCCGTGTACGAGCAGAAAACTAATAACAGAAAAATGAAGTATTTTATAGTGATCTCGTGCCTTTGGTATTCACAATACAATGCTTGTAATACATGTATACCCGTTCTGTTTTAGTTTAATAATTTTTCTTCAATTATAAAAAGGAAGTAATGGGATGGACACACACAGATACAGAGAGAGAGATGGAGATACATTGTCGACTTTATACATAGATGTTGAAATGACCAATTAGGAATAAAGAAATACTCATCAATATTGAATATCAATTTGTCTGCACGATTCCACAAGTATTGTTTATAACAAAGATAGTAGATGGTAGTATGGATCAGGTTTTTGTCCCGAATGTAACCGTATTGAATGTTGACTATATTTATTGTCAAGCTTCTTGCTACTTACCATTCGTCTTTGAAAAATATTTCCGAATAAATTAAGTTTAATCGCTGAATACTTTAATTTATGTTATTCACATGACTACTGAACAATAAAATCTAGGTGTGGTGAGTGACAACCACTCTGATACCTTAACTGGCTTCCAAACGAACAGCAGTATCAGTTTTGTGGCCTTGTGTTCAGATTTTCACTAACGTGATGGAATGCATAGGCAATTTCAGATCTCTGGCAAGAAAATGACACATCATCGTCATCGATTCTGCAATATGCAGCCTATTTATTACTTGCTTAACGGCATAAAGCTTACCAGCACCTGTAGATGCAGAAAAGCCCAGACCATTTTACAGCCATGGCCAAGTTTCCACTGTTCGGATGATATTCGCTGTTTCATCGACAGCTTCCTTTAACAAAATTATTGCTACGAAATGGCTGCATTATAGTCGTACATGTTCAGGCGGAACCTACATTGCTTATTCGTACTGGTAGCCCGCATCATGTCGAACATTTTTTCGACATCGTTCAAGATAGAAATATGAAAAATCTAAAATTATTTATGTTTGACTTAATAATGACGCTAATTAATATGATAGTGGCAAGAATACAACTACTGTATATGGACCAAAATGCACTCACGTTTTTATGTCAATGAAAATTATTCATTTTAGAGCTGTCGGACATAATTCGAAAAATATAGTTGAGTGTGGAAAAATCGCTGAACCATAATAAAACATCAGAGTCAGTGCGTGTAATATGTACAATCTTGTTGTAGAATGTAAGATTGACTGACTGAATGATCAGGATAGATCTAAATATGCATCTAATATCACTAATACTACCTCAGTACAGTCGAGAACACGTCGGTACGCATGGCACAAGATAATTATACACCTCAAATTATTTCTAATATCAGGAGTGTCATCCACACGTTTCCTCTAGACGAAATTACACACGCGTCTGAATACTTAATACGACTGTGCAACTGTTATGATTTCATTAACACTCATATCTTCAACACTCAATCAAATTTCTTCAATAGTGTTTGTCATATGATTGTCACAGAGTATTTAAAGATACGTGTTTATTATTATAAATACATTTAACACGAAAATGAAATATTATGGGGTGCGTTTATATAATTATAAATATAACTGGATTATATGTCATAAGGAGCACAAAATTCAAACGTTATTTTGGAGGTTCTCTCGGCCTCGAGGTATGCACTGGTGATTGATACAGTAAATCAATGGCACAGCTGTAAAATAATTGTATATTATATTGTCATGTTATAAGCCGTGTCTCAAACATGCAATTGCGTGATGAACTGATTGTATGAACAAATATCAGTACGTAAAACAGAAGAGATTTTAATTTATACTCGTGGTGAACATGTGTTTTCGCTGGCTACGAGCTCATGCTAAAACATCAACTAATTTCTGTCGTGCAGGGATGATGAAAATTTTATTAAGAGCACTCAGAGTGGCTAAGTCGATGGTTTGAGAAGATCAATACTGCTACGTCAGAAGCATGCTACAGTATTGGGATAAATACGTGCAGTGGCCCACACGGAACGACAATAATTTATATCGGAAAACAATTTAGTCCAGAGACGCCTCGGTGTAGCAGCTGTTAATACCTCTGTTGCAGACGAGCACCAAAAATCGTGACAAGACAAGCTAAATTTCAAGCGGAAAGCGCTCTACATTAGAAATTTTCCCCGGCTATAGCGTGTAAAATTTATATGAAATGAATTGGAGGATTTTGTGAATCTGCGTCATTCACTTTAGGGTATTAGAGTGTAATTTTGATTCAGTGCTCACAAATGGTAACAGTAATAGGAGTTGTAATATGTGAAGTTATAGTGTAAAGACCATTTATTTTAATTTCATGTCAAACCCTATGTGTTGAACACATATTTTCCAAATGACATTAACACCAGTGAATGTCCTCTTAATTTCCCGGTCTCAAAATACGTATTTTTCTATATCTTTTACGTGTTTGATCGTCGCCATGTTACAATGTGATGTAGGTGAAGTGATATCAAAACAAAAATTTAAAAAAATATTAAATCACTATATTTTGAAGAAACACGAGTGGCAGTAATTTGCCATGGCTGGTTGAGATTACTTCAAGAGTCCGAAATGCCTTCCAAGCTAACCTCAGCACAGCTCTGCTCCTTTCTTGTTATGGCTGATCATTTTTCCGCCATCCTCTTCATTCGTGTTGGCAGCTAAGTCTTTTATAAAACGCTTTTACTCTACCAGAATACTTGGGTGACACCTGATGTTGTATGCCATGGGTTAGGCCTAAAAAATAAATCTCAAAAGGTAACAAGTATGGAAAGCATGGGAACCAATGGTAATCCGTCCGTCGTGAAATCAATCTCTTTCCAAACTTAAATTCCAGGAACTGAAGACACGAAGTTGTCGTATGGCAGCTGGGCATGATCCTGCTAAAACCAGGACTAACGTCTAGTGGCCACAGCCTGAACTGTATGCTAAACTGTATTTTTCACAACAGGCCCGAATGTGAAGATGATAAGCGATAACTGTTGATTATTGAATGAAGAAGTATGTTTTAAATGATGACTAAAGTTGCGTACTTAGAGAAAGAGATGGAAATACACTGTGTGTTATACATATAAGATATATAGGATAAATTAGTTTTAGCCATATACTAAAATACATGAAAATTCTATGACATCTTTATAATATCATTAAAAATATTTCTTTATATTGGTCGAATTACTATCAAAACTTAGTTTCAAATATGTGATCTATGAAAGCACACGTAAATTATGGCCTTGTCCCGGTGCATTGAGGCGTTCTGGAACAGCCCTGCGAGGGGATCAAAATCTGACGTGAAGACTCAAGCCACCCCGAGTCCACAGTCCCAATGGCAAGAAAAACACTGCAAACGTAGCTGATCACAGCCATGTAAATAGAAAATAAATTTTCAGCTTTCTAGTTTTTATTTTTCGTTCACACAAATAAATAAATTTTCCTACTTATGTATCTACCAATTCCTTGACTGACAATTGAGAACGTGAAATCGGTATTCAACTTCACATTCAGAATACAAGTTGAACAACAACAATGAGTGAACTATCAATCTTTCGCTAATAACGCTGATGTTTTACTTGAGTTTCGACCGACGAGAAAGATTGGAAGTGATAAATTTGAATAATTTTCTTGAAACACGACGAACTAATCAATTTAACCGAGCACCTCACCCTCTGTGAATATCTTGAAGAATGATGACAGTATCTAAATGAGGCTGTGAATCGTTTTGTACTGTCTTGAAAAAAAGTAATGTAACCAGTAAATACGTTTTTTATAAGTATGGACATCAAATCACTATCGTCAAAAAATGCATAATTACTGTCCCGAAGTCTTAGTTTGGTATAAGATCTGATAATAGAGCTCTAGTGGTTATGATTTTCTTGCCCCTCATATTTTTGGGACAATGACTAACGTTTTACTCCCCTAATTCTATGATATTTTTCTATTTTCTCACCTCAGTATTTATTGAATGTATAATCAGATACGTTAACTGAGAGAGAACTTTTTATTTCACGTCCAAAGCATCAAATAATAATATTTTGCCCGGATAAATAATTTTAAAAAATAACGCTATGCTCTCTCATGCAAATCGTATGTCATAGAAACATTTCATACTCCTAAATTAACAAATGGCTGGAACGACAAAGCTAAAAGGCGCTGTAACATATTTTACTTTTTTAAATTGTGTTTTGCTTTAAAAAAGGAAGTTATGTTGCTGAAGCAATATCACACAGGAGACGGCTTTAAAAGCGTGAAAGAAGGATCGACATCAAAGGAGAAACAAAAGTTATGAACTCTTCATGGGCCCTGATACTTATTTTTAGAACGACACTCATTTCACACAAACATTGCCATCTTGCAAAGTTTAATACTTGTACGTAGTAAATAGGAGCAAATACTCTTCATAAATATACAACCCAATTCAAGACCTACAAAAATCACAGAAGAGGAAAACACAAAAAATGTACGTTGTTTCATTCTCCTTTAAACGTTTTCTTGAGTAAAATAAAGAGGAAAGCAATATGCAGAGTAGAAGAAAGGGGAACTTACACCCCTGTGAGGGGCCGAGCAATTGACCCGCCGTAGTGAGGTAACAGCTTTGCCTTATGACCGAGTAAAGGTCCTCGTGTCGGTCTATATGTTGCCTGGACTTCCTTATATCGTCGTGCGTATTCTAGACACCGTCCAGGCCTGTGTAACAACTGCTGTCGGGGGTCAATTTGCTCCCTACAATGAGGGACTGCACCAAATTTAACGGACCGGAGGAACAGTCTGATGTTGCAGATGCTTCGAGGTGAGTTCAGGTTGTTTTTCACACTTCAATGACTCAACAACAAACGACAACAAACTTTATTTCCAATCGAGTACACAGTATATATACATTAGTACATTGGTTTTTCAAATTCTTAAGGTTAACATTCAATGAGTAGGGGTGATGGTGAAACTCCATGCGACGAAATCCCTGGAGGTTGATAAGCGTTTTCATGGGTGGGGTTGAGTGCACAGCGCGGCGTTCGAGAAACAACTCGTGTCCATGGCCGGGTTCGAACTCACAGTCTTTCTGCATGAAGCAAAGACCTGATCCACAACACAGGCTGTAGACCACTCGACAACGAAGGCTACCTATTACCTAAGGCCAAGGACTACTATAAACAGGACGTGCACCACCATATAGCTGACTACGCTAGCGGAGGCCTTTGCATTCTTAGTAACATAACATTTACTATCGGACAAATTGATCAAAAGCTACTTTTTTCAAGCAATAGCAGCGATAATAAGGTTTTACAGCGAATTTCAAATGGTTTAAAGCACTGTAATGCTTTGAAATACCAATTTTAACCGGACTTAACATGTATTATTATATGAGCTTAGTGGCCACTTTATAGAAAGCCGAGTTGCTGCAGTTTTAGACTTTACAAATTGATTATAGTTGAACCTTTTCCAATGCAAACAACCAAACATACAAACATTTACGCATATAAACAAACAGACATAGAAGCAAAAACCTACCAAACTGCAGCGATTAGTCAGCCAACCGGGCCTTCTTGACAGAGGTCTGAAAAAGGACTACATTCTTTTGCTAGTCTTTCTCTGAGGGGTTGACAGCAAATTTGAGGGGTTGATAGCAAATTGAGTGAGTGTAGTAGTCGTCAGAATACTGCCTTTCTAAGACTCGTACAGTTCCTTGACGTCTGCAAATGATGCCGTGTTTCATTGTCAAGACTGATCTTCTGGCCCTTCTCACTGATCCAGTTGTTGCGGATGCAGTTATTTAGCAGATGTAGCTCCAGTTATTTAGCTCCAGTTGTTTAGCAGATGTACTGTGTCAAAAGGGAGAAACCAGACGTGTCAAGAGGATGCTTGGCTGTGGCACTGCAATTACCTAAAGATTAGAATAGAAGTGGCCTCGCAGTCTCGGTTGTTCTCGGCCATGCCACTCAGTAACCCACCAGAAAATTAAACAGTTGGGCGAATCTGTACTTCATCTACCAAGAGAAACACATTCTTCCGTTGCAGTGTCTGGACTTTGTCAAATGTTTCCCTCGGCACCTGGTCCTTGTCAATAGATGAAGTGATGTACTGCAGCTTGCGTTTGCATGGCAGCACCAAGAAGTCTCTGGGCTGTCCATAATTACACTTTGGGTATGATTGAAGAGCAAAACAATAATCATTGATGGAAAGCTGCTTCTGTAATAAAAGTTCCAACCGATGTGTCAAAAATACGAACTTTTTCTCCTTTTCGGTGTGGACACAGGCTGATGTGTGAGCTTGAAGAAGAGTGACAACATTTTGGATTGTTTTGTCAAACGGTATGTCATAGTGCATTGCCAAGCGCACAGTTTCGTCGAACTGAGTATACGATCTCAAACCATTGTTGGGATAAAGTGTCTTAAACAGTGGTACACTAATGCCGTTCTTGAACGCACTGAGCGTTAGTGGGGAACACAGAGTGGGCTTGTTTTCGACAATCACACACAGGCTGCACTCACTGAAGTAGCCGTTTATGAACAAACACACAAACCTTTCTTTCGATCTTGAAATAATCAAGTTCTTATACTGCTTCTGCAGGTTACGTTCAGGTTTGAAAGCATCAAATGAGGTATTCTTATCCTTTTGAAGAAAATACCTCAGTTGTTGGTCTTCAACTTTCGCCGGGCGAGGAGATGGCAGACATGAAGCAGGTACATTGAAGATACTGGGAGGGATTTCACTTGTTCACACAACCTGACACTTGTTCGGCATTTTTAATACATATAATTAACAATAAACTTTGTAAACAAACAGTATCCACTTAGAAATGCAGCAATGTGACTCGAAACAAACAACAATGTCCGATTCAAACCTAGCGACAGACTTCGACAATGTTCGCACTGTAACAGATGGGGGTGAACTGAGCTTAGTGAACTGGCCTCCGCTACCGTAGTCAGCTACATGGCGGTGCACGTCCTGTTTATATTAGTCCTTGCCAAAGGCTTATTCTGGTGATATTTTGATGATATCGGTGACTCCTGAAGCCTATTATGGATTAGTCAATTCGGTGTCAGATTTCATTTGCATTCATTGGTGCGCTTTGAATAAATTACTTGAACTAATACCTGGAAAGTTTATAGCTTAGCTTTGGCAAGCAAAGTTATCGAATGTATAGCCTAAGAAACTTAGTTGGTGAGTTTCTAACCAAGCGTTAGCTATACTAAGAAACGCATGTGCCAGTGATAGCAGTTCATTATGTTAGTTCATGTGGTGTAGGTATAATGGCATTCAGATTATTTAGTTCCTTCTAAAATGGCCTTACTCTTTACTTTTATTTTCAGATCAAACGAATGAAATTTTGTGTTATGCACTGGAATAGATTTTTTAGAATTTGAATGAAATATTCGGAACTAGGATTGGGTTTCTTGTTAGTATACAGGTGTATCATAAAAATGTCTTTCAGAGAGAACCTTTGTGAATACCGTTGTAATTGGATGAGGAACCAGAGCCAGGTTTAATATTTCATATTTCTTGTGTGACTTCTTTGGAGATAGAGAAGCGCAGTTCGACTGCCTGCGCACTGATCCGAATCTTAAGCCCATGAGTTGCCGGGGTAGCGCCCCCTGTCGTGCAGGCCTGCAGATTATGCTGATGTTCAGAATACCGACCAGCATACGCCAGTCTTAGTCATTTAATTGAACAAGTGTTAAGAAAATCTGCCAGATAAAAACCTGTAGGAGGTCACATTAAAGCACGAGATGGAAGGACTTGCCGAGACTTGGGTCTGATAAAGGACTCTTCCTTATTAGTTCATTGATATTTCGTTCTGTTAAGGACGCAAAACAGCAACAAGACCTCCAAACTCAAACTACTAAGATGCATTGCCTTTAAAATCTGTAATTTATGAGCCTACTTTTTCAATTGCAAAACTTGAAGACGAATTTCTACGGCTAGCTACTCAATCTCAACATAAATTAATTGATTATATGATAGAATAAACTTGAAACTTTTGGTAGTCGTATAGTACCGAATGAAACTCATGCTAATTAAATCAATTTCAAGCCTTAGTGACTCAATGAAGTTTATTTCTGATTGCGTCGTATATAAATGACTATCTTCTATTTATAAAATTTGTTGCGAACTTCAACAGGAAAAGCACATAGGGATATCGTTTACACACTATTCAAAATAATGGAGGAACAGATGAAAAATCTCAGCAAAATACAAGGTTTTGTTAAATATTTTCTACTCGTAATTTTAAAAATTAAGAGTGTTTCCTCATTGAGAGTTGCTTCATACAAGTTGTAGGAAACTTTTTTGCTGGCGTGTGAGGTTCAATATTTCGTTCACAGAGAACCACGACGTTCGTCTGCACGCAAATCGAAGCAGTTTTCAGAAGTTGGAGCCGACTCGAAGTTAGCAATCAAGAAGAGACTAACTAGAACATCGCATGCTCGCAGGCCTGGGACATAATATTGGCTCTGCATACAGAGGTTTGATGCAAGTTACTTCGACTCCCATTGAGATTACAATGCCTTGACAAACAGTTACATCTACGAGCGCAAGCTTCTATTGAACACAGAGAGGTGATGAGATTCGAGCTTTGTTGTGAAGCTGGTATGGCCTAAGTAATAGGAGCACCAACCGCTGTTCCAAAAGACTTGATGAATATTTCTTAACACGGATTAGTTCAAGATCATGTGCTCTGGTATTTTAAATTTTTTTAAAACATTATATAACTGCAATGGATATTTCTAAAAACATTGATGTACAATGAATATTCCTTCAAAGGATTTTTAACCATACTTCGGGTAATCTACACTCCAATGTATTGACTCCAGAAAGAAAACTGGTTTCCTCTCCATAACCTGGGGAAAGAATTATTCCCCTCACATAACGAAACGAAACTTGTACGCTTTCAAGTTAAACCGAAGGCAGGATTTGCGGTCTTGAACGCCGCAATCCATGTATGATCTTCCAAAATTGGTTCATCACCAAAATGCTTCTTTTTTATAGATCTTCAAACACCCTCATAATTCTACCAAACCAGCGATAAACCGAAGTTTTAAGTGGACACAGCCATGTAAGTGTTAGGTAAGATGATGTTTCTGAAGCCATCAATTTTAGGAACCTTCATAGTGTAGCATTACTGGAACTCAGAAAGAACTCAAGCACATAGTACTAATACCTAACATATGAATCAAAAAATCTCCTTCAAAAGCACAAATTATAGTACACATACCCTCACCCATTCGCGGTTCACCGTTCGCAGCCCCGCATACTCGCAGATTTTGTTTTCAAATTTATTCATAATTTTGCTAATTTCATGAATTTCTGAGGCCATTTTTTAGCAGAAAAATGCTCATGTTCATCCTAAGTGGTAAATAATTTAAGGATAACAATGTCAGTTAATATATATATAAGTTAATATAAAAAATATATATATTAAAAAACATGAGGTGATACGGTATAACTTGTAAATAACTTTAAACTTACAATGTAAGTTAATACAAATTCAAAAGTTAGAAATGAGAGATGATGCACTATAAAGTACATAATTTTAAAATAACAATGTCAGTTACGAGCTTCCGTTTCTCCTCCCTTCTGATTGGCTGCAGACGACGTGACGTCACATGCATCTTCA
>VCRD01001357.1:0-17633 GCA_006783055.1 Trinorchestia longiramus
CCCTCCCTCTCCCTCCCTCTCCCTCCCTCCCTCTCTCTCTCCCTCCTTCCCTCTCCCTCCCTCTCTCTGGAATATTCCAAGTTGACAAACTTGGAAGGAGGTGCACGATCCAGATCTCTGACTTGTGCAAAATGATGCTCCTTCATTTCAATTCCAAGTATGTTGCTTTATCTCTTCTTCACAGTGTCAACTCCCCTAAGTTGCAGTAAACAACACTCAAGTCTATTTTCTTAGTTTCTAGTGTGTAATTGAGAACGGAATCCTTCAAGAATTATGTTTGGTTAAAGTTCACCAATAATTCCCATTCAGTTGTGCCATATCATTGGATTCTAAGATTAAATGGAGTACTTCATTGCAAGTCGCCCCCTAGTGCTAATGTAGATGTCCTAAGTGAAAACTTTACTCAAGCGGAATGTGGCGACACGTGCTCTCTCTCTACATGTCACAGGATGAATTCATAATAATTACGAGCATTAATTGAATTCTCACAAGATGAATGTATTACATACACATTTTACGTTAATTGAATGCAATCAATTTTACATAACGAGAGAAAGACGTCGCAAATTGGAGGAATCCAAACCCCCTGACATGAATACTATATTATGCATTAGTGAGGCCAACACAAGGAGGGTATAGACAAAATCAATAAGCTTAACAATTACTGGAAAAACACACGGAAAAACACATGAAAACCACGAAAATTTGTTATGAATCAAAGTAATTTTATCTCCTCAAATCGATTAACTCCACTCACAATAATTATTTACATCACACAATGCTGAGTGGTTGCTGAGTTGAAACACTGCTCTATCTAACAATACATCCTAAATACACACGGACACGATAAATTTCACTGAAAAACACTCCAATCCTGTCACTTAACCTCACTGTTAATTCTAATTAACTATACTCCTGACCTAATGATCACTGCAGTTTCATCGACCAGTTCAATAACAAAATCATCATCATTGGGAAGTCAGTTTTTATATTTTCGCCGTACGGACGCACACACTCAGTGTAGGGCTCAGTAGCCCTACACGCCGCACAGCACACCTATCGTTTACACTATGCATGTGCAGGCTCTTCTCGCTGGTTTCCAGCCTCCCCTGGGTTTACAGGGCCCAAGGTAAAGTTGTATTAATTAATATTTCCACTTGATTCCTGTTGACGATATTCTGAAGCAATCACGTAGACATTAAATCCAAGTTGATGCTGAAACCCCAAGCAGCTCCAAGTTAATTCTTGGTGAAACTTTCCCAAGTTTATGTGCACTTTTCCAAGGTTCCAATTACTCCTAGATATAGTAGTCTTAGTAGATGTAGATATCCCGATAAATTCCGAGAGCTTCCGTTAGATTCTGATCCCGATCCTGATCCTGGCTGTTCCTGTAGATTCCGTAAATCCCGTGTATTTCGTAGGTTCCGTAGTTCCCGTTGATCCCTTAGGTCCCGTAGGTTACATAGGTCCCGTATGTCCCGTAGCTTATGTAGGTCCCATATGTCCCGTAGCTTACGTAGGTCCCATATGTCCCGTAGCTTACGTAGGTCCCTCCCTAAAACGAGAGGAAAGTCCTCCATAAGTGCATGCCTTGATAGAGCTGCCCTACTACGCTTATGACGATAAAGGTGCCCTATTAATTTTATTCCTGTTTCCTATACCAGATGTAATCTCACCTCCCACCGCTGTGTCTGTCTTTTGCTTGATGCCTCCTCGATGTCGCTCGCTCCCTCAGCTGCTAGACCCCCGCTGTAGAATCGTCGTCGCTCCTAGCACTGTCGTTCACACTTATCGCCTTGCTATTCTGACCGTGTTGGTTTCCTGACGGCTGCTTATATATATATTCCGTTGGTGTTTTCTAGAAACACGCCTCCTAACTTTTAGCCCCTCCTTTCACAGTTGGTCTTGCTTGTGTCCGTTCGCAGTTTTGACAGTTAGTCTCTTCAATGTTTCCCACTTTTCGAGGCTCTCATAGGACATATTTCACCTGCTGGGCGTCCGTTGCTCAGGCTTGCTTACGTTGCTTGTTTTGTTTGTGTTCTGCTGCTCGATGGCAGTTGGCTTTTAATGAGTCTGAGGCCCAATGAGTCTACTATCATTACACATCACTACTATCACCACAGGAATACAATTGGACCACATTACGAGTGAAGAAAATTCTTGCTCAGTTAAGTGAGTATTATCTAGTTTTTCTTTTAACCATGTATCATTTAGGTTTATAATATTTTTCATTGCGTAAATAGATGAATTGAATTAGTAAAAGTTCATACAACTAATAATTAAAGTAGCAATATAGGGAGTCCTCGGGTTACGAACGAGTACCATTCTTACAACCGTTCGTAAGCCGGTTTGGTACAAAAGTCAGAAGTTAGGCCTATACGTCACAAAAACATAAAGGAGAACATGAATAAATAGGATTTATGGACGGTCGTTGGTAACGGCGAGTTGTCGTACGTTAAAATGCGTTATACCGAGGACTCCGTGTAACTAACATTGTTTTGCTCAAGTGTTTCACTTAATTTCTTATGTTCGATGTTATTAAAATGTGTTTAATAATATGTAACTAGGCAATAAACTTTATTAATATAGCTGCCTGCCTGAACCGCACTCCGGATGGGAAATGTGTATTTAATTACACTTTCCGCTTGTCCCTTCCTTCTTTGGTAGGGATAACCCTTATTTTATTGGTTGGTTGGTTGGTTGGTAGAACTAGAGCCCTTCAAAAAGGCTCCAAATAGGCTTCTGGCAAGTGTAGTGACACTCAGCCCCCCAGCCTGGTCTCCAGCAACTGCACTGCAGCTCAGGTTCTTGTAAAAATTTCAGTTTCTCTGTAAAAGGTTCTTAGGTTCTTAGGTACTTGTCAAAGTTTCCACTTTCTCTGTAAGAGGTTCTCAGGTTCTTGTCACACTTTTCAGTCTCTCTGTAAAAATTCACAAAACTCATATCAGTTTTAGTTTAGGAGAGTGAGGGAGTCCGTCCAATTCCCTTTTTCTTTTTTAGAGATCCTCCAGCCTTCCACAGTGGTCAGGAACTGGGCTAAGACTCTTATGATGCAAAGTTGCACTCTAGACGAGGAGTCACCACCACCGAGGACATTCTTTAAATTGAACTGCAGGCCAAGGCATTAAAGCAATCGTTTCAGTGGGTGACGCTGTGCTGAGTACTTGTCACAGTTCAGTAGAAAATGTTCCACTGTCTCAACCTGTCCACATCGGCAGAGAGGCGACTCCAGTAGCTGAAAACGATGCAAATGAGCTGCTACACCCACATGATCCAGGCGAAGACGGCTGATGGCACAATCAACCCAGGGGCATGGGTGCTCTCTTCTCACTGGGGTAGCTGGGGATTCAGTTTGAATGGCCAAAAACCGGCCCTTACCTGTAGACTTCATTAATTGGAACCAGTTCTGCCTCCAGTACCCCGAGAAGCTGTTGTAGAGCTGTTTCATTGACTCATCATAGCAAAGGTAAGTCCAAACTGTCTTGTTATTTTCATTATTGAGAACAGCTGCTCGATTTGCAGCCTCATTTCCCCTTATGCCGCAGTGTCCCCTTATCAATTGGAAGCATACTTTGGAAACTTGCTGTCTTTGAGATGCCAACTTCTAGATATCATACACAATGTGGCGGTAGTTAGGGTTCCAGATATTTTTTAGCAGGTGAAGTGCTGACTGCGAGTCTGATAGAATAACAATGTCTTTGTTATGTAGAGCAGGGTGTTTGTTGGCAAAAGTCAAGGCTTGGTGAATTCCGAACAGCTCTGCCCTCAATACTGTATGATATGCATTTAGCTTCCAACCCACTGCTTGTGCCAATGAAGGCACAAACAGTGTTGCTGCTGTAGAACCTGATGACAGCTTTGAGCCATCAGTGAAAATTTGTGAGAATCCACTATATTTTGCATTCAAGTCGTCTTGTATAATAGCTTCATTTGCTGCTTCTTGCCCATGGTATGCTGTTCTACATCGAGCATCGACTGAGACGAAATTTTGAAAGTTACTCCAAGGTGGCACTGGGGACGGTTCCTGTTCGGACTCTACGTGGGTTGAGTGCTTTCATTGAGACTGAGACTTGTCTTGCTTGGGTCTCAAATACTGTTTGTTGCCCTCTCCTTGCTAGCTCCAGCTGCTGCAGAGTATAGTCATGGTTTTCTCTATTCATGAGACGGATATACCAGCGAGCTGTCAGCAATTGGAGCCGCAGCTCCAGAGGGGGTATCCTTGACTCCACCTCCATGGACAAAAATGGGCTGGTTTTTCTCACTCCCAATATGTTGCATAACGCCGTATTTTGAATTACAACAAGTTTTTTGAGGCTGCTTGACCGTAGCATTCCCCAGGCGGGCGATCCGTACACTAGCTTGCTTCTGATAAATGCTATATACACCCGTCTAAGAAGCAAGCGAGATGCACCCCAGCGTGCCGCTGACAGGGCTCGCAACACTTGTAACCTTTTCCGAAGTCCCCCACTAGATTTCCTATATGAGCTGCAAACGTGAGTCTTGGGGCATCAAAGACAATCTCCAACACCCTCTGGCAAGTTACGTTTCGCACCACTGAATTGTTCAGTTGCAGTATTACATCAGGTATGCTGTGTTTCTTGGTGAAGATTTGTTGTGAACATTTTGCTGGGTTCACTATCAGTTTCCATTCTTTAAACCATGCTGCTAGATTGTCCAAGTACCTTTCAAGGCAAGCTCTCACTTCTGTTAGAGAGTCTCCTTTTGAGAGTATGGTGATATCATCTGCATATATGATTAGTTGTACCCCATCGGCAACTGGCAGGTCTGACAACATGATGTTGAAAAGCAGTGGGCTAAGAACTGCTCCCTGTGGGAGTCCCCATGTGATAGGCACACCCTCTGATTGCCCAGCCCCCAGACGCATAGAAGCGGTTCGCCCCGTCAAATAGTGTTTGAGCCACTTTACGTAAGTTTTTTCCAACCTTGAAGCCATCAGCTTGTAGATTATTCCTTCATGCTATACACTGTCATAAGCACCATCTAAATCCAAGTATACTGCTACGCATATTTGCTTCCTGGAGAAGGTATTGGCAATGAAGTCTTTAGCAATGAGTAAAGAATCCATTGTGCACTTTACCCTCCGAAATCCTGCTTGCTCCCCAAGCTACAAGTTATTAGTTTCTACCCAATACTCTAATCTTCTCTGGATCATACGTTCCATTAGCTTACCAAAGCACGAGAGCAGGCACATAGGTCTATAGGAGGAAACTTGCTCTGGGTCCTTTCCAGGTTTCAGAATTGGGAGCCATATTCTCCATTTCCATCCTGGAGAGACACACCCAGTTTAAAGGCTTCTGTTATAAACACATAGAAGTTCCTTTTTTCCAGTGTAGGGGCTTATTTTGTGGTACACTAATTTTTTCATGCTTGCATTCAGGTACATTCAGGGGTGCTGAACTGAAACTGTACACTCCTGGGGGTTATGATACTGACACAGTAATACCTGATGTTTCATTGTCATCCTCTGTGTCTTCGTCGGCTGCTTCAACTCTGGCTACTATTTCTTCTGCTGCTTCAGCTCAGTCTATTGCTTCGTCTTCAGCTTCTCGTGTGGTACCCTCAATGGATAATTTCAAGTTCCACAAACCTATTGCTCCTAAATCTGCTTCAATCACAAACCCGTGCATGTATTACCGTGAAGTCAAGCAATTTATTATTATGTAGTAATAAAATCGTTGGCTTTCGTTTTCCGTTCTGAACGGTTTTACATCTCTTATATCATTTATATACAAAGCTATCCGCAAGAAGACAGGTGAATTATTTTTTTTCGAATGTTGAAATGGATATTGTTCTATTTTATTTTATGATTGTGACTTAGGCGTCTTACCAATTATTTAGTGAAGTATCTTGGGTTTTAGGAATTCAACTTCTTAAAGCAAGTTCGATGATTCAAGTTACCATTCTAACGTACTTCCAGATGTTCACTGATGAGATATTTTCGATCATGCTTGTGGTTGTATCTTAACATAAACTCCAGTATAGACATATCTTCATTTCTTGACAAATACACTGTCTACTCATTTAATTTTGTTTTTCTAGGAAAGACAGCACTACGGTTGAGGAAAGGTGCGATAAGAATGTTCTGCTCGACATAGTTCGCGCAAACAGGCGCGACATCAAGAAAATTTTGGCCATTCTTGAACCTCAGAAGCCTTCAGCCCCCTGTGTTCAGACTGTCCCAACGTTTAATCCAGCAACGTCAAAGAGGAGCTTGATGAAATAACGACCAATGAAACTCTGGTTATTAACGGTTCATGTACTGTGTGATCGAAAAATAGCGTTGTGCATGAATACCTTCATAACTTCGCATTGGAAAATTGTAGAAAGGCAAATAAGGGCTCAAATCCATGCTCAGATTTTGCCTAAATTTGTCAAATCTTATGCTATGATTTATGCTGATATCAAGTTACACAAAGTCACTATCGATTTTCTATACGTAATAATATTGTCTACTATTTAATCACTAGATGACGGAGCTCCATCGATGCGTTGGCTTCAGTTTGCGAGATACCACGCGGAAAATGCTGCAGAAGATCATGACGCCCGATCTGGCCAAAAAATGTTCTATTCTGGATTGGGACAAGTTCGCCAACGGACGAAAATCTCTTTCAAGGAACATCCCACTAAATTGCCCGTTAAATTAGGTTCGTGCAAACTCATTTATTCTGTTGGTATATTTACTTATGTCTTATGTAGCGTTTTCTATTCGAGGCAAGTAAATGAATAGATTGCACATTAATTATTGTAACACAACAGCCAGATCGGTTGTAACGTGTAGGAGCGAAATTTAATATTACAATACGTAGGCTTAATAATCTGCAATTATAAACAATTATGATTAAAAATTTCGCTAATTTAGTTTAAGTATCGACCTTTTTAATACTTTTTGGTCATTTTATAAATATAGGATATTATTATAACTTTGACATCAGCCTCAACGGTATGTTTCAATATCAGTTTGTTTTATTCTTACAAAGTCATCTGAATGAGCCTATACTGCCCCCGATGTAGTTATAAATTGCCTTTAAAATAAATAATTAAATCTATGCAGCTTATCTGTAATTCAGAGTACCGTTATCCAGAGTCATTTTCAAAGCGAAGTTATTCAATTCAGCGTCGTCTTAAAACAAGCGTAGCCAGAGGTGCCCAATACTGCGTTCACACCAAGCAAAGCTAGCTTGCCTTATTCTGTGCACGATAGTACCTGGAGCTCTGTCAGTCGATAGATGTTTAACTTATTTGTATTTTTCAGTTGCACATTTATTAATATTACTAATGTATTTTAATTTCTCTGATGCTTTAGCTGTAGTTAGCCATGATGAAGATAGGAAGCAGAAGATGTTAGCGATTCAAGAGGTCTTGCATCATTGCCATGATTGAGCTGCCTCCAAGAAACGCCGGGTTCAGTCCCGCACCGTAGAGTCTACACTTCATCAAGGTCTGCTTGCTTTTCCGCCTACTTTGGCTGCCTCTCCATCACTTCGTGTACTTCCTCCACTGTCACAAGGTTCTGTTTGTCATTCTTCAACTGGAATGGTGGAAAAAGTAGGATTTGACTGTGGAAATGGCGAAGTCATTCCGTGGTCTAGGAGTGATTTGAGTGACAGTGTGGAACATGAACACTGTGCCCCCGAAAGTAATGAAGAATCCCATTCCGATCACTGAAAAAATCCTCAAAGAGGTTAAAGGAAATCAGTTCAGTATAAAATTAAATGGCAGAAAAGTGTGTATATCCTTGTGGTTGTTAAATGTGCATGGGGAATTTGTGAACAAAGCCGAAGGATACCATAGACGATTTAGGGATTCAATGTTTTTTTTTCTTGCTGATTTAATTTTCATTTAATTGGAAAGATCACAGCTACTAATATTTCTATGTAGGGTATTATCAGTTTCATAGAAAATTTCACTTTAACCCCTTCACTCCGGGTGTAGCTACTTATTTGGGGATGCTCATTTAGATGCCATCTCGGTGGCTAGAAGCAGACTGAGTCACCCCCGCATCATGTAGGGAGGGGTAGGAGGACTGTGTCCCACTATCCCTCCCTACAGGATGCGGAGGTGACTCAGTCTGCTCCTAGCCGCCGAGATAGCGTCTAAATGAAGACACCCAGAGGGGAGGGGTTGAAACTCAGAATGAGTTATTATTTTGAAAATTTAATCATACTGTGAACCCGTATTTTTGCATTAAATGGGACCAATATAGTCATTTATGTTTAAGTTGAACTTGTCTCTGGTAATAATTTGTTTGTTGGACGATTTTTTTTCATAGTTAATTTTCAATAAGATTGATAGAAATAGTCTTTGTATTTGCTAGAAGCAGACTGAGAACCAGCCTGTAATGAAATTCTTAGCGTGCCAATTATGTTTTTTTGTTAGAATTTATTTTCATATTTAAATGGAGTATACAACCTATGTATATTTTTTGAATACCTGTTTTGTTTACATTCCAATACAAATTATTTTTTTTTGTAATTACATTTGGCTCTCTGAAATGATCATTTATTGTGAGGCTTATTATCGTAATTGTATCCTTTTCTACGATGAATAACCCAATTTAAGCACTTTTTACTATAACATTTATCAGCATCGCAGCAATTTCTAATAATTGTGAATTATTACTTGTAACAATAGGCGATACCTAATAATTGTAACATATTGTATAGTATCGTTGAGATTTGAGGAGTAATTTCGATAATATTTAATGTCTTCAAAGTTCCGGAAATAGGTCTGATTCGTTTCACAAAGTACGGCCTATTATTACCGGGAGTAACTCAATTTTTAAGAAAAGTTGCACTGCGTAGGAAAGTTTTAGTAAAAAGCTATTAAAGTGGCGAATTTATCGTAAAAATGAGACAATTCCGATCATAAACCGGAGATAAATAGACATTTTTGAAATCATCGAAAACCAGATGATAATTTATCATCGGGCCGATGGTAAAAAAACCGGTTGTTAACCGCTTATTATCACCAAACTTCGTACTAAAGTTACGACAATGACCGGTAAATAACGGTGATTTGACGATAATACAGGAAATTCCTTACATGCATTCTGACGATATATCGTCGGTTTAATGTAAGAAAAATGCGCTAATTACCGGTCGATTCTGACGAAAATTAGCGCCAGTCACTCGATAAAATTCGGACTGGGATAAGAGAATTGTGACTCCACGTGATCACCATACGTCCGGACTTCACAAGGTCACTCAACTCAATCAGTCATCCCGTAAATTTACCCCACCCACATTAAAGGCTAGTTTTGCCCGCATACTCTGTTAGCAACTGGATCTGATGAATCTTGTTATTATTATTAGGAATTCTTATGAAATCATCTTTGGGACCTGTGGTGGTTAAAGAAGGAATATAATAATAGTAATCATTGGGAAAGTTTACGAGCAGTTTTCGAATTTCAAGTACGGCAAGATGATTTCTAAGGAAAATTTCATAAGAAAAAATTAGCGCAATAAAACATCAGCCATCTTATAGATTGTTCATTCCGACAAAAGTTTTTGGTCAACACACTGTGTATGCAACGAAATATAGGTGTATGGGTAAGGATAAATTATGTAATGAGTTTTTTAAAAGAATTAAATGAATTTTATGGACAGGCAATTATAATGTATGCATAAAAATCTAAGTTATTGGAGGTTGTTACTTAGGAATTACCTACATAACTGAAAACTAAATTATACATAATGCCTTCGCTTTTTAACTTTATCACAAAACTCGATGTTGGCAATCAAAGAATAATGCGAAAAAACTTTTTTGAATATTTGTCGTTCAGTCATTTTTCCCTATCGTAAACATATATGAACGACAGTCAAATTTTTTTAGCAAGGTGAACTTTATCACGGTATTAGAGTGAAAAAAAGGACGCCAAAATCATTGATAAATATTTTTTAAGACGTGAACAATTTTACAAGATGATTGGGAATAAATGAGTGAAGACACTACAAGCTTTATTTCCATTCAAAATAGAGAAATCACAATTTTATGATAGGAAAACAATGGGATAATGGAAAGAATGCGGCTAGGTGGTGTCACGGAATGCGAACCGCTACAAAAAAAAAGAAAAATATCTTCACAATTTGCAATACGTTTGCAAACACTATTGTAATAAAATATGATTACGATTGAGTCAGAAAACCCTAAGCCTTAGCTAGTAATTTGGTTATTGTGTGGAAACAGGAAAGCGTTATTGTGTTCTCTTCCTGTAATGAGAATTTGAGAGTTGCATCAAAGGAACCGAATATTTAAGCCAGCGAGACTTAACCAGAATTTTCATTTCGTACGTAACTATTAACGAGAGTACTAATAAGCCCTAAATTTTCCTGGTCCCACCATATATACGAAACACAACGATTTGAAGGGGTGTAAGCTAGTATTTTGTATTGTCAGGTGTCATAATGAGTGATTTATTTGTAGAGATGATGTCTGATGAGCGGTTTAAACAATTTCACAATTTTCATTCATGTAAGGATGGCTGCATCAGAGCGCTTATGTAGACAAAAAACGGATCAAAGCGTAACACGCTCAAAAATTCATGTGTTTGTAAGTGTCATTTATTGCATTCCACCGTCATAATTTATTGTCACTTTAAGACTTAAGATGGGCAAATAGTTCAGGAAAACGTCAACCATATGGGAACAATGGTATACTTCAGTCACAGTAAACATTATAGTCAAATTTTCTTGGCATATGTATTTTGGGTAATTCCTCAGTTGTAGTATTCTGAAAGTCAGTTGGTAACGATGTTTGAAAATCGTAAGTAGAACCAAGGTTAGCAGGAAACTTCAATAGCAAACATTTTGGAACGTGGTGATTCCCTCTTTAGTGCTGTAATCGACATAAGTAAAACTAAAAATGTACCGGCATCAAAATAATGAAACCCGTTACCTGCCATTGTAACTAAAACCTAATTTCTTTGTTATCAGTAATAATTTTAACGAGTACCTGTATTCTACCATACTCATTCACCCACACACCCACAAGCAAAACTGTCAGTAGGTTGAAGCAATGCATAATTTGATAGCACAGTAATCTTTATTCAGGTAAGATTTATAGCTAGCTATACGAAGTGATTTAAAGATTCGGAAGTACTGCATATTATTTGTGCTACAAACAGTGAAAATTTTAGTTTCGAATGGATGGCTGAAATTTTGACAGTGATCTTTAACAGCTGACTTCAAAGGAGAAACGAATGGAAGGTCCGTACACTGGAGTTGGCGTATGAATTGATTTTGCCTGATAAAAAGTAAGCAATACCAGGGTTTACCATCTGTGCAGTATTATATTTACAGTGCCAAGGCTGTTAATGTCATTTTTGGTAAAATATTGAAGAAAATATCACAATGGAAACAATGACATCTGTTCTGTGTCATATATAATTGTGCAAGCGATAAGATATTCGATTTAATAGGCCTAATAGGCAGTAATAAATTACATTATTAGGCCTTTTAAATTAGTAAATTAGTAATTAGCAGTAAATTTTGGTGGTATTAAATTATATAATTTATTTGCACATTTACGGAACTAGTAGAAAACAGTGTGCATAATTGTTCGTGTATATTTCATACCCGTGTCGTAGCGCCCATTCATTTTTGTAACATTTTTCTTGTCACTTATTTCATTCTTGGTCGATTGAATATCTCAGACATCAATTTTGCCATGTCTGCTTAGTAAGTTAAGCAGCCAGTCAGAGCAGATATTATATGTAGAGTCCTGGTCAAATCTATAACACCACAACAATTTTCAATACTTGACGTTAAGATGGTCCTCAATTTTCTTAGTCCGATGTTTTTATGAAAGAAAAACACAATACATCGAATTACCAAACGAGTTTCTTCTGAAAATTCATTCAATTCAATAATATAATGAAAATACGAAAATAGAAAATAGAATCAAAAACTATAATATCACCTCATAAACTCTGTCATTTATGATACCAATTACAGCAAAATAATGAAATAACGCTACACATTAGTCAAAAATCAAAGGCCAAATCATATTTCATCGTGAGTTTGTACACCATTTCGATTTATAATCTCAAAAATCCTGTTTTTCATACTCGCAATTATTTTCTTCAGATATTCCTTGGAAAGTGCTTCACAGGCAGTCAATATAAACTTTTTCAGTTTTCAAATGTCATATTGCTTATCACATTTGTAGATATCACGGCTGAGCTACCCCCATGCATTGTCAAAAGGATTTATAGCAGGGCTACGAGGAAGCCATGACAGGACGTTGATGCCCTTTGCATGAAAATAGGCCATTTTAGTTTTCGCTGTATGGATTGGTGCATTGTTCTGCTGGAACACAAAGTTCCCTCGACAAGGCTTTGTTCCTTCCTCTGACAGACAGGCCTCATCTAGGATTTTTATGCATCGTGAGTCATTAAACTTCCCATTCATAATTATGAGCGGCAGTTTTCCTATTGCAGAGATGGTTCCCTACACTATAATGCCGCTAACAGCACTTTAGCGCTTAGAAAAGTTCATTTCGGACATATTCTTCGATGCCCCTTAATATTTAAAGCCAGGAGGCCCAACCAAGTTCCATTTTTTCGTTACTAAAGATCACTGACGTCCACTCTTTATCCAAAGTTTGATGTTCTTTAGCAAATTTCAAACGAGGTGTTTTATGGTCTTTGGAAAGCTTGGGTTTGACTTTTATTTTCTATGTAGGAATATTGTTTTTAGATACAAACCTTTTCGGGCCGAATCCGAAGCATCTAGATTGGTTTCTGCTACTATTTGTCTAACAGACGTCTTTCTCTCAATGTTTAACTTAATGTTTTTAACTCTCAGAATACGTCTTTCATCTCATGTGGATAAAACTTTTGGTCTGTTACCAACATGAACAAAATTGTATGCTGCTGTATTTTTCAAAAAGTTGTTGATTGTTCCTCAACTTCTGCCAGTTCTTCTTCACATTTCTCTGTTACTTAAACTAGCCTCTTTAAGGGCATAAAAATTTCCTTGTTCTTCTTTTGGTAGTTTTTTCCACGAGGCATATCAAAGAAATTATCTTGGTAAATTGTGAAATAGATCAGGGACCCTGCAAATCTAATTTTTTAACCCATGTTTAGTTTGTGTGTTTAATGACTGTTTCGACTCCCCTATACAGTTTGTGTGAATACTACCATTTGGGCGAATAGTTTATGATGCATTTGCCAGACCAAAATTTATTTCCCCACGCTAGAGAATCTCAAGCTAGCATGTGCTTCTTGTTAAGGCCAGTTCTTCTTGACATCTGTGTTCAGCCTCTAGTCAAATTAACTACCTAAACCAACTCTGAAATCATACAACTATGGTCCTTGATGAACATTATTGCATTCAGACTGTATCATTCTCAAATTATTTTATCTATAATGAAATTGCTTTTATGTTACATCTTTAACACAGTAAAAAGCTAATGCTTAAATATATATATATATATATATATATATATATATATATATATATATATATATATATATATATATATATATATATATATATATATATATATATATATATATATATATATATATATATATATATATATATATATATGAATGTAATGTGATTGTTTGTGAACAAATATTAAAATTATATTATTTGATGATCATGACTTTAGATTAACTGATATACTCATACTTATTCAATCCAGGCAGACAAACAAACTTCATTCTTGACATAATATACAGTGCATGTATATTAATTCTTAATGGCAACAACTTATGGCTAGTAATGATACTCCCAGAGACGGTTGCAGTCCTTTTGTGGTGTGACTTGAGGTAAGGGCTCGTAGGGATGCTAGATGAGCTTGATGATGAGGAACAGTGAGCTTTGTCTCTCACGTTGCAAGCAGGAAAAAAGAGGTATTGCGTTTCAACTTATGACAAGGACTTGCACATGAGTAGCGTAAATCATTTAGTCACATCAACTGTCATCTGCACGTATCAATCTAAAAACATTGTCATAAACAACTTGTGCATTGCTGATTTTCAATACGTGATTATTTTAGATATATAGCTAGATTGCTTCACCACATAGCATGCAATATTGCTTTGAAACATAACGCCAATTTAATTTATTTTAAGCTCAAGTGTGTCCGCAGGCCAGTGTCAGATCATGTGTTTTGTACGACGCACGCTCTTGGCTGCGACGTACGACAACCTCACAACACAGTGCAAAATGACGGATAGGCCGCCGTCGAATGTGGGGTTGTGTCGTCAACCTGGCGCCGTAACTCTGATGAAATTTTGAGGTAATCGTGTCAGTATAGTGTGATGGTGAAGTGATGGTTATTAAAATTGATGGTTATTGTGTGGAGGTGTTTTTTTCTGATAGTACAAATGCACGGATGAAATTTTGTTTCGTCTGTGCGGCTGCGTATTACGTAGATACTAGAAAGGGTTACGAAGAAAGTGGTGCCTCTTAAGTCGGCTGAAGGATTGAAAAGGCCCCTCGAGTGGGGTATTAGAGAAAGTGATTGCTCTATATGGAAGAAGTGGTGTCTAGCATATCCAGCCGCAAATTTCAGAAATTTCAAAGGAATACACAACCCATTTAAAAACTTAAATCGTTGAAACAATTTACATTCCAGAACTTGTTGATACGTTGTTAATGCATCAGATGAACTCATTTCTGTGACTGATACCCACACTTGGATCTATTATTTGGAAAACAAGAGAGACAGTGTCGGAACGAAGGGGGGTCTCCAGTGTTCATAAAGACCAAAGAGCAGCGAGAGGCAGCTATTCATGCTGTGAAAGGTTAGATGACAATGATTAATTGATCAAAAATGAAGTTGGAATCAGATATTATGTCATATTTTCTTGGTGAGAAAAACTATGATCTGATAGTGCAAACTTGGTGTAGGCTTCAGACTACGTTTAAGACTTTCTATGTTTTTGAAAACAAATTGTTCGCATTAAAGTAGTACATTATACATCGCCTCCCATCGACAAATTTATTAATTAATATGGACTCAAATAAAACACTATATATATTTTTTTATGTTAGGATTCATGACATTAATAGAGTACTATGTAGTCTGAACCTTTAATGAAGTTAATGAAGAAATATAACCCTGAGAAGAAAGAATATATGTCTCACTCTACATAGTAATAAATACTCACTTTATTATTTAGTATCCATTGTGACTTCGTGACAGTGCATGCATAAAAAGTCTCAAATAAGTTAGCTTGCAGTAAGGTCTGCAGACAAACGGCACGCCTAAGGGGGGCATCTTAGTGAAAAGCTTAAATGCATGGTACGAAGAAACTAAGCGTAACATAGTAGGTAAAATTGGAGTTAGAACACATTTTATTCATGTACTTTTTCTTATTTTTTAAATAATGCCGATTTCAGGGTAAATAAGGAATTTTTTGCATTTTCGACCCAAATCGATCTCCTCGTACAGTTTTCATGCTAGAACAGAGAGAAGTATAGAGTTTCGGAAAGAGAAAATCAATATGTATATACAAACGATTGTGTCTCTTTTTTTTGTCACCTTAAGAATCACAACTCAAAACCAAATATCTAAAATTTTTACCATTTTCACAAAGGTACCTTAAAAAGCACGGCAAGGTATAAAAGCTACCGCTCCTTGAAAGTGGCATAACTGTGAATACAAACATTTTCTCTAATATCTAAATACACAAAGTTCTAAACTGAAGTTTCTAAAGTTTTTATTGTTTTGTAGACGGCGTGTATTGTTTATAAGAATTTTTAACAAGCATGAATTTTTCTCACTTGCATAACCTGCACTCCTTTAATGAGGTAAAAGGCCAAACACATGTACAGCAGGCACGTCTGAAAATATGACTTCCAGTATAAAACAGTAAGTCTGAAAATAACGTGTGACATCCTTAAGCAAAATCTTACACGAAATCCAATAAGTAGGGATTAAATTCAGTTTTATTATTATTATGAATATTCCTATTTTTATTATAATGAAGAGCAATCATCTTTTCAGATCATAACTTCAGTTGATAGAAGACGAAGAATTGCTAGCCAAATGGCTTGGACGAGTCGAGCATTTCTTCTTACTGTAGGTAAGCGATTGAGGACATTAGACAATGCCGGCAATGTTAGGAAAAAAGCTACAAAAACATTTTTATCTGTACAAAGACCAGAACTATTGTTCTCAAATGTTATGTATGAACTTAAGATTTCACTTCATATGTTTTCCTGCAAGAGAAGGACAACTGATAGTTTGAATGCATTGTGTTATTACAGATTTGCATTGTGTGACATAAAAGCATTAGCGAGAAAATACGTAGGCTGTTTGACATTGGAAACAATACCGATGATTTGGAAAATTTACTTGATTAAGAAATAAGTTTATGCATAACATAAAACGAAAATTTAAGAGCTTGAATCTTGGAAAGGAAGCTTTGTTTTATGAAGATCATATTACGGATTCCTCATTTAATATTTGGGCGCAGAATGAACTCGTTTAATTATAAAAGTATTTGTAGGTAATCGTACCTGAATGTTAGGTACCTATCTAGACCAGTTTTTGTAAATTGTCCTGCTTTAAACTTTTTAATTTGAGCATCTTATTAATGTTCCTTGACAGATAACGGTGCAAGAAGACCATTTCATCTCTGTATTTATGGCGTGTATGATTAGTTCCATTAACAAACTAAAGTCATATTTAATGAGCCCTACATTCCCAGTGTTCTCTAAAAAGAATTAATTTTGATGAAGACCGTATGAGTAGTTTCATTTACATTGTATACACTTATGTCTTTATGTTAACTTGGTCCTACACCACACACTTTATTGAAAGAAACGAACGCTTTACTGTATACGACAATAAAGGTCAGAGCAAAAGAAATACGCAGCCGAGTCCGCTTGAGTTAATGAATGTCTGATCAGCTTTATTCCCTAAAATAATTTCTGTGTTTAAGCAAACTTTGCTGACAAGAGTACGTTCTTTGTTTGTCATTAGATTGCAAAATATACTACCTTTTTCGAACGACGGTTACAATTGAAGGGTGGAAAGCATTAGTAGACTACCCGACACATTTGCCAAAAACCAGGGATCGTCGAGCAAGAGTAGACTACTGTCCTTTAGTCTAGTCATCTCGTATAATCATGTCGTGTTGGTGTCGAGGTGAAGTGCACTACTTGCAGTAGTCCAGTACACCAGATCCAAGGCTGTAGTAATGCTGCTCAGGTGAAATGGATTACTCTCAGTTTACCAAGTCCGTATAAGAGAACTATTGTGATTGGTTGGAGTTTTCGTTGTGACTTGTGATTGGTTGGTGTTCTCGTCAAAGAAAATTGTGCACCATTCTTTGTTTTGTGGGTAACAAAGGTAAATTTCTGGCTATTAATATCGAGCTCAAAACATTTAAGTTATTTTTTGTTATTGTTTTTTGTAAAAAAAGTCATTGTAAACAATCTTGTGAAACATACATCCGACTTATCTTAAGGTTTGAAAATTAACTAAAAATGAAGTATATGATATTAAAGCTGATATGAATTGATTTGTTACTATTGAAATAACATTTACAATATATAGACTTGGGGGACAGCCCATAACTGCAAATAATATACAAAAAACTTTCTTTACAGTTTGCAATACATCATTTTAGGTTACTATCAGGCCTTTACGTA
>VCRD01001357.1:25021-40074 GCA_006783055.1 Trinorchestia longiramus
TGAGCTTTAAGAAAATCTATACCCAAAATAGGTTGAACTACGTCAGCTACTACAAAAGACCAAATGAAAGAACGTCTAAGTTGTTGCAACCCTATTTCTACGTCCACCTCACCATAGCAACGCATAGGAGCACTGGAAGCAGTTGAAAGGGAAAGAGCACATGGTCGTAACAGAGGTGAAAGGTCTACGGAAAAAGGCAAGATATACAAAGCAGCTCCAGTGTCGATAAGAAATTGCATTTTCTTGTGACTTATGCTTGCACTGAGCTTAAGTGGCAGCCCGACGGTCACAATAGATACGGACTGCTGTTCTAGTTTCCCGCAGGGCGTGAAGGTGATGATCTACGCATAGGCGAAGGGGATCGAACTGAGTGCGACTGAGAGTTATACGAGGGTCTTATGTCGCTAGGGTAGTGACACCATGGTCTACATGAGCGTGCGGCTCTTCCGTACCATAAATGGAAGCGGCAGATTTGCGGTCGCTTGTTGGCGTGAAAAGGACGAAGATCAGGGAAGGTCTCACTGGCGTCGTAATCTAACGGGACGGGAGGGCGGATACGACTTCCGGACTGATCTCTAGCGGTATAACGGTAACGGTTCTCTGACGGGTCTCTTGGTCTATAATGAGGTTGGTCTCTAGGGCTTAAGTTAGAGGGTTGCACCTGTGATACACTAGTAGGTTGTGCATACGCTAGTAACGTGTCGGCTACATTTGCAAGGTCTTCTAGCGACTCGGCGGGGTGTCCTGCAATAAGAGGGCGGATTGATTCCGGAAGCCCTTTTATGAATTTGATTTTTAGGAACTCTCGACTTATTCCTAAACCACTCTCTGTACCGATGTTTCTCATATCGCTCAAGTAAGCAGATGGTTTTCCACACATTACGTTATTCTGTGACATTAATGAATCAAAAAGTTCCGGGGCAGACCTAGAATACGCCTTAATAACGGCATTTTTCAACCCTTCGTAGGACAATTCTCATAAAACTGTATCATTAACCCTATTTGTAACTTCTATGGGGAGGCTACTGAAAGCATGATGGAATTGAATTTAGTACTTGAAACGGTAATGTTAGCTAATGCAAATTGACTGTCTAGGATTGCAAACCATCTAGTAGGGAGTGCATTATTGAATACAGGGGGTTTGATGCTCACTGCGCTAGCGTTAGCTTGAACTGCGTTATCGGAATCCATTGTGATCGTACGTCTGGCTAAAACAATTTTAACGAGATGACGTATAGACAATAGGAAATCTAGCGAAGATAAGGAACGACTGGAATAGGGGAAAATAGCATAATAGGATAACGAGTAAATAGAGCGGCAGGGGAAAATAGAAAGAAAAAATACACAGAATGTAGACACGAAATACACGGCCCG
The DNA here is from genome assembly GCA_006783055.1 of Trinorchestia longiramus. Classification (NCBI taxonomy): domain Eukaryota; kingdom Metazoa; phylum Arthropoda; class Malacostraca; order Amphipoda; family Talitridae; genus Trinorchestia; species Trinorchestia longiramus. Next base: position 26,396 of record VCRD01001357.1, read on the forward strand.
GTAACGATGTTTAAAATTAAAATTACTTCCCTAGCGTTCGTTAGCAGCCTGGCAGTGTCTGTTGTAGAGTCTGCTGGTGCGGCGGAGGTGACTGCGGATGACCTCTGTAGAGCCGATGCCTGGCTTCAAAGGAATTTCTTGATCGTTTTGTGACTTTCGGCCGTTGGCTGGAGGAGGATCGAGTTTCACAGGGAAGTGTTCATCAATGAAATCGTTGTTATCTTCGCTGAGACTGTTTATTCTTCACTAGGGAAGTTTTTATCGAGCTGGATATGAACGTTTCGCAGGAGGATGTTGCTTCGTAGGGATGTTTCTTTGAGCTTGATATGAATTTTTATTTTTCGGTAGAATATTTTTTTTTGCTGAGGATGTTTCGTGAACTTGATCTGAATGTATCGAAAGAGGGTATTTCTTCACTCTGAGGTCACCACTTTGGAGAACGTATTATTTTTCTGTTGTAATAATTTCGTGGGTGATGTTCTTCGAGGGGAAGTGATACAGTCGACTTCGTTGCTTGCAGTTTTATTCACGAACACCATCAAAATTAGAACAGCAATTAGGGCCAAGATCGAAGACCAAAACTGAGAGCTTGTTATCAGTAAACCGAGACTGGGACTGAAACTGAACTGAACTGAAACTGAAACCCGTCGGAGAGGCTGAGAGCGCGAATTAAATTACTGTACACTGGGTAACGTTTGCGAAGGAACTGACGGGCACTTAGCCTATAGGCTCGTGGTTGACTATGGTGTTCTATAAACGAGAGTTACAATTTGGAGTTGGAACTACGATTGAATTTTTAACTTTAAAATACCAGTTTCAAATGACGTGAAATATGTATAAAAATTAACTCTAAAATATTACTAAATTTAATATTATTTATTACCAAAATAATCACGATATTTTAGCGGCCTTACACATATTTCCTAAAACAGATAGTGAGGTTAAAAAATAAATCTAAGTTTTAAACACAATTAAATCTAAATTAAGTGTAATAACACTTCACTACAAGGCACTAAAACTTACATTGTCTTCACTAGAGTGGAACAGAATAGGAAGGAACAGAATACGTTCCTTTTTGAAACGGCCGGTATTTTCTTCTGAAGGGTGAAATTTAACTAGTTGCCTCCGATTGCCTGACCGGTGTAAATCTGCACTTAGTACGCATAGTCACTAGAAGAATCTGAAATATTACAAAACCTAACCCAAGTGGTTTACATACGTACCACTTCGGAGTAAACGTGTTAAAAAGAACCATAGCGACAGTTCTGTAGGTACTAATATGATTTTAACAAAGTACAGCGAATTTTTATAATTAAAAATTTACACAAATCTCACTTATAATTACAAAAACATAATCACATAAATACAAAAAATTTATTGTAAAAAGTACGATTTAATTTGTACGCGATTAATTAAAACGCATAATTTGAAATAAAAGGAGTATGAGCAGCGATGTAATGCGACAGTTTTATTAGTTCTATTATCAATCTGTCGTCCTAGGCGAAATCTTTCACCCTACCCCGCGCATGCAAACGAAGACTGGAGACTAGAAGGTAGTGGGCGGAGCGTCATCATCTACCCTGATTCTTAGATTTTAAATTTACTCAGCTGTGCCAGACGATGAAACCTGAATGTTTAGCTTCATAGCGGCAAAACCGACACCGGTTTGGTCTGTCCGACACTTAGCAGGTCTTTAATTTTAAGAAAATAAAGAATAAAATATAAATATAGGAGAAAAATTCATTGTTTATAGAGAAATCGGGTATACTGTACAAAAAACATTTATAATGTGTGTATTTTATACAGTAGTCCCAAGAAGTCTATAGATACTATTAGTGGCATTAAATAATGTCATTTGTATTCAGTTAATGGGATTGATGCGGCTGCATTTTCTTACACAGGTCAAATCTAAGCTCTATATTTGTTAATGTTGGTTTAAATACAGTTTCAATATTTACTAAACTAGATCGATGTTTTGTTTTGCGATTAGTTAATGCCAGAAAAGCCCTTTCACTTAAATATGTTGCGCGAAAGGTAGAAGAGTATCCGCTGCAAAGCGTGTCAAGTTTGGATATTCAAATTTGATGCCAACGCAAAACGAATTTAGACTTATTTTAGCAAACAGTTTTTAGAGAAGAATCAAGAAATTTCTGCATATTCTTCCTGTGCCTTTAGTGTATGATGACACTTTTTCGACTTTAGCATCAAATGCATTTTGGATCCAATCAAATCGGCTCATGTCTGATTCGTGAAGAAATCATCTTAAAATTTTCCCCTAAGCTTACCAAGTTCTCAATTATATTATTGGTTTGATTATTTCAAAATTAGTTAGTTTTCTATGATAAACTCTTCCAGCCATGGAAACGACTTATATGAGTTGTGTTTTAAATTCATCGACCATACATTACCTTTCTTCAGGAAAGTTTGAATTTTTGAGGTTAATGTGAGAACATATGTATATTCGCCTTGTAATAATATATTGAAGTCACTAAGCTTGTCAAGAGTATCTGATAAATAATAAAGTTTGGAATACCTATTTCCATTTTGGAAATTTTTCACCAAATCTGAGTCGTTACCAGATGAAAACAAAATAGCTTAATTTTATTAAAGCGATCAGCCTTCTTAAAGCCCGACCCCTTAAAAGCCATCGAATGTCAGTCTCAAGCAGCTGGGATTCAAAATTTTAACCCATTTCTTTGCACTAATTTGTAAAGAGCTGAGTATTAAGAGCACGGGTTTTGCTGTAATTAATTATATTAACTGAATCATGTCACACTGTACACAATTCTTCGTTAATGTTTTTCGTTTCTAGCACCTCCCAATGAATCATGCAATGAGTGGAGGTTATACTTTCATTGCATACAAACCTGACTTTATTGTGGAAACCCAAATTCTTTCCTGTCATTGCTATCCATACCTTCCCCTACCCCTCCCCACATGATGAGGCGGGATGGGGTGACTCAGTCTGTTCCTAGCTTAGCTACCGAAATGGAAGAAAACATTGAAAGTGACTCGCGTGTGTTCGAATGCCTGTCCGACACTTGCACACCTCTGCATACAGAGCGACAAGTGGGAGAGGTGAGTGGGCAAAACTCGAAACCTAACCAGTGTCCGAACACTCGAAGCCACCAGTCCGAACACAGTCGTATCTTAGAAAAAAAATCATCTCATCTCGGCAACACTCGTCACCTGGACTAGCTAGAGTGGTCAAAAAGTCAAAATATATTAGCGCCAATCGACTGAGTACGGTTAGTACTCCTAGAAGTAGGTTAGTGTGAATTTATGTTGCACGTATTTACCGTGTAATTGTAATGTAAACAAGACCTTATTTTTTTCTAAAACCCCTAGATACAGCGATAGGCGCTATGGCCGAGTGACCGCAACAGTAGGCCACTTAGGTTAGGTTCCATAAATTTTATAGTACCTTCTAGTGAAAATGACTGTACTAATTTACAGTGCCCTCTAGTGATAACGACTGTACGAAGTGAAGATTTGCACCGACTAGGCCATCGCTTTCAACGTGTTGGGGAAAAATGAATAATAATAATATGATTTAATATTAATTTGCTATTAACATGACAAAATACTACGCTGAAAGACATCCTAATCAATGAACATGTTAACAGAAGGCTTGCTAGCGCCAGAGCAGTCAGATTCTTATGCAACAAAAACTATGTTCAAGCGGGCTATAGGGTGTGGCACTGAACGTCTGACGTAATGTGACTGAGTTTGTATTTCTACGACTAAACAAATTCATCCACCTCTGCCATAATTAGTGCGGCGTAACTGCCCAAGACGCATGTATATTCATCTCTATTGATAGTCAACTGTTTATTATTGGTTAATACTAGTTTCAGTGAAGTTTTCCTCATAGTCCAGCCTAGAGTTAAATCTAGTGCTTCTACATTTTGCAGTTAAGTTGAGACAATGGTTGAATGTGTGTAGCTCAGAAGCAGGGAGTTAACATTTCGGAAGTTCCAACGTTGCCACTGCTGGGTTCTTAAAGCCAGTTATTAGTATAGTTTGCAGTTTATATATGTAAATTACTATACATATATGAAGATAGCTCTTTTCACGTTTACATTGTTTCACTTACATCTTAGTGCCAGACGAAATGTGAGTTTGAAAGAGCTCATACAAATCTTTTCGTATATTTTGTATCTCTATAAAGTTATTTTGATGCAATTTTTCTTGCGGTACAGGTGAGAAAATTCTCCATTGTGTTTTGGAAGAAATTTTAACTCCCATTACAACATATCTTTGTCGTCTAAACAAGGCATGAAAATGCATGTTAAACAATATATTGTAAAATATTTGCATCGCAATGCCGTTTCATTTCAAGAAGGAGAAGTGGCACATCAAGCCAGAAATATGTAATATTGAAACCTAAAAAGGAATATATCCAATACACTTGTTTGCTGTATGATCAAAGTTAAATTATTTCTGTCATCCATAGCTAGAAATATAAAGGTCCGTTTTGGTGACTTATATCTTCTATGTACCAAATTCAGGTTAAACATGCGCTTAATAAAAATTAAATGAATCGTTCAGATAATGTAAACAAGACCTAAATTTTTTTGTCAAACGGCTTTGCAGGCTTGACAGTTAAATATTTCTCTATCGAATAGAGCAATAAAAAAAATCGAAAATTTTAAGATTCTTTGCCAGACGGTCCCCTTAACTGGTGAAGATAAAAAATTAAAACAGAAAATACCGAGTTATATCTTCCTGATTTATAGTTAAATGAATATATTTCCTCAGCATCACGGAGCCCGGATTGTTTCTCGCGCTCATGTATATTTTTTCAATATACAGTTGCCGCCAAAACGTAAGGGACAATACAAACAAATCTTAATATATTTTTAAGTTTTCATTGGCATCGTATTCAGAAATAAAACTAATTAATACTATCACTTTTTCTGTATCCTCCCAAACGCTTTAAAAATTTAGTAGGTCATTATGTGGCTTGAACACTAAAACATGTGAAGATTTCACATTTATACAATGAAAACTTAAGAAGACATTAAGATTTGTGGATATTTTCCCTTAGTTTTGGCTGCAACTGTATGATCTGATCTATCAAAATGCTCCTAGAAATCGCCAGACGCGCAGATGGCAAGCAACATTCTGATTGGTCAGATAAAATTTAATATTAAAAGTCCTCACAAATAGCGAGGTTGCCAGGAGCCACCCAAGCATAGATACATTTCAGTTGAGGACGGCACGGCATCGGTGCGAGATCTACAGGGTGCGTAAGGTATGTCAGAACACATATATAAGTACTAGCGAGTTCCCTTGGAAATTCCAAGATTCGGATTTGACGCATTTGAAATTACTACGAACTTGAATGCATTAAAAATTTACGACGAATTATTGTTTTAACTGAGTACATTTCATTAATATATAGAAAACTTCCATTGTTCATTTTATCTAACGATCACGTGGCTCAGATAGTACTCGTCAAAATTACTTGATTCAGATGTAAGAAAATTAAGAATCTTTGAAACAAATACATTTTTCTATTGTTCTTATCTCAAAATTTGGTGATTTTGGTGATAATGCATAATTTACATAAGTTTCCAGGTATATAATTGGAAAGTAATCATTAAATTTTCATTGTTTAAAATATTTCTACATATAACTAAGGTATTTAATCAGTAATTGATAACAATACAGTTATTAAATACTTCTACATTTATAAATCAGTAGCACATAAATTTAGATTTGCATATTATACATGGAAAATGTATCATATTTGTAATGAGGACATGAGGTCCATGCATGGAAAAAATAGGTATTGCCATCGTGCAGATTCTGTCTGGGGTAGCGAGCGACTATTGACTGTCGAGCGACTATTGACTGTACGGAGAGAGCTTCTGTGATACACCGGTGACTGTAGGTAGCAGCCCGTCACTTAATGCGACCGTTAACAGATTAAACGAGTTTGAACTTGGAAATACATTTTCAAATACACAATTGTATTTAAATACTGCCCAACACTGCCCTCAGATACCTTGCACACCCTGTAGATTTAGCATCAGAGTGTTAATAATTACTCTCAAATAATTAGGAAATATTTGACTCGTTACTTTTTATTCAGTTTAGCTTATTTTAATTTGGTGATATTGGAATACTTGACCAATCTTGATGTAAGATACGTCATATTATTATTATTAGTTTACATTTGTTTCTTATGAATTTCACCATCGTGACCGTCGTTAATGAATATTTTTTGAGATATTGATGTTCATATTGAAGTCAATGTATGTTATGAATGAACACGAGTAATAGTGTGCCTAAAATACTGAAAAAATATCAAAGCACAAAAGTTCTGTTGCTATGTAACCTTTTATCAAGGAAAAGACGTACTTCATTGGTGTGGGAAAAGGAAAAACATTATTAGTTGATCATTTATTATAAAAAATCTACTGTTTTACAGACAATTTGATGACCAGAGGCCAGGTGCTGGTAGGTTTAGCCAAAGCCAAGCATCTGAACGAACGTCTGAATTCCGACAATGCAGGTGAGGTCTTACATGACACCCACTGTTCCTTGTCTCAATCTATGTTGGAATTTTATGTGTCAGCGAATATTTCTCCAACTTGTAAACATTTTATGCTGTCGGTCTATCTGTTATTTTTCTTGCAAATAGTATGTTTATTAGGGGGATATTTAGTGTGTATCACATAAATTGAGATCAAGTGAATGATAGACGGCAAATATAGCTGTCCCTCAGACGCTCAGAGTACTGAAGCGTGGTTCAATACAGCTGCAAGTGTCTTCTATATTTAGTTCGAAAGTATTCCGCAGTGAAATATGCTAATTGAAACATAAACATTCTTGTACAAATATTTTGTCACGCTCTAAATGAGTAGAAATCCAGTACGGTTTTGAACAATAGTATATTCTCCCGGACGAATATTGTAAAATGCAAACTAGTGAACAGTTTTTAAATCAAGCTCGAGCAATTCTTTGGTCCTACATAAAAGTCAGAGATGAAAAGTTGAGTTAACCCATGTATTGCGTACGTGATCAGGTACAATTAAATCGGCCAATGTTTTTTTAAAATACAGGGTGTCTCAAAAAATGTACTCGCACTTCGAATGACGAGAAAACATTTATTTATGAACATAGAGTAAAATGGAACATCTTCGAATACAGAAGACAAATGTAATTGAAGAATCATGTTCGCAAATGCTTAAAACAAAAAAGGCCTGCAACACAAAAAATGCATCATTTTAGTGGCAGTTAAAGTGTGAGTACAGTTTTTGAGACGCCCTGTATATGATGTAAATGATCAAAAACGTGAAATTTTCCACGTAGTTTTTGTTGTATTTAGGGCTCCGCCTTACTGTAGTATCTTTTTTGTTTATTTTAGACTAATAGACTGCGACTTTAGACTATTCTTGTGAATTTAGTTGCTTCTTCTCTGTCTGGTTAAACCAGTTCATGATAAACGTAAATCGTCCTGCAACTGTCCACCGGTAACCATTGGATTTTGCTCAATTTGACGCATTCAATTCCAAGATGACCTTGCAGAAGTTTTCATTGGTGCACATGTTCTCCTAAAGTTTTCTACTGTTTTAAGTCGTTTTATAATGATTAAACTAATAGTAGTGGAATAGTTGGATTGGTAGAGGCAGGGGGAGCTAAGGAGGTACTGGGAACAGAGAAGGGAGAGGTGGTCAGTTACAGGGAGAACCCCTGATTCCCTGTGGAGGTGCGAGATAGAGGCCATTTTGTGTCAACCGGTGGCTATTCGAAGGACGGCGTTTTGAATAAGTTAAAGTTTTCCTATAGATGATGGGGAAGAAGGTGGGAGTTGCGTAGGTGATTATTGAGTGGATGAGGGCTTTCTATGTAACAATACTATTATGGTTTACTTCTGCTGGCCCCAGGAGGAACCAGCAAGGGATTTGAGTATGTTAAGTCTATTGCGTGTCCTCTTACATATTGTGTTTGTGTGAGGGGTGAAAGTGAAATAGGGGTTGAAGGTGATTCCTAAAATCTTGAGTTACCGACATTGCGTTAGGTCGGTCCCCTCCCAGGTGATGTGTGGGTTAGTGCGGGATTGATAGGTGTCGGGGGTAAAGAGGGAGGATTCGGATTCGGCTATTGATATTTTAAAGCCTTTGTGTTGGGCCCATGTGGCGACATCAGAGGAGTGGGCGGAGAGGATGGCGGTGGCGTCAGGGATCTCTTCAGTGTGAAGGGTGAAGGCTTCCCAGTTTGCTTTGTTAAAGTTGGTGAAAGTTTTGCGAGGGGGTTGTGGAGGGGATTGATCGGTGGGGAGGGAAATTATTATGAGGAGGTAGTCAGAGTTTAAGCGAATGAGGGTTGTTCAGGTGGTTTCCCTGGCTAGATGGGGCCTGACGATTGTGAGGTCAGTGGAGGGATTACTGTTGGAAGGGAGGTGGGTGGGGAATCGTGATTTAAAATGATGAGTAGGCTGGAGTCAATATCACTGATTATGTTCATGCTCCTCGCCGCAACCCTGTCGTCGTTTGTTAATGAGAACCAGGCTGGGTTATGGGCGTTGAAATCGCGCATTATGATGTTGAGGTCTGTCTGATGGTTGAGAAGGTATGAAAGGTCGGGAGTAAGCAGTAGGGCAGAAAGTTGGAGGAGGAATGTCAATGTTGTAGAGTTTGTAAGGGCTATTGTCTAATGTGACAGTGATTGTGTGGTGTTTTATTGTCATCACCTGGGAAGAAATGATCGGAGGGAAGTAAGGAGTAAGGGATGGAGTGGTGTATGAGAAAAGTCAGGCCATCGCTGTTTGCCTGGCGGCGGTTTGCCTCTCGCCATGATGAGAACTTTGTAGTATGAATGCCAAATGCTAAGTTACCTGCTGCTATTTTTTGAGTTTACTATGATTTTACTGTTAAAATTATTGGATCATTCAAGAATATTTTACTTGATTCATTAATAGTATTGTAATAATTGAATGATTTAAATTCGAGATGTGGATTTTGTTGTACTGTACGAGTACTATTACTTTTTCATCCATTAATATGGATTAATGGTTTATACACCTGTTGAAATACATTTATATTTGTTTTTCTGCATATATGAGTATTATGAATCTGTATAAAGTTATATGTAGGAAAATCATTTTAATTTTTTTGCTTACATAAAAAATTCAAAACATTATGTGTACGAATATTTGTTCCCCCGCTGTAATTACACAAGATATATTCATTCATGAATACCCTTGTAGATTTACGCACATACCCTGCGCGTACACACCGACATCGTGACGATCCTGCAGTGTGTAAATGGTTGGAGGATTGCCACGGGTTGAGTGAGGATGGGCCTGTGGCAGGCAAGGCATTCGCTCGTAAAGTAAGCAACTTTTCATCACTGAGTGGCTCGTCAACTGGCAAAGTCATAAAAGCACTGGGTAAGCCATAGGACCTATCTATATCAACTCATAAATATTCTTCGACACGGTATCTCATTGTGGACTCAATAATATGACATATTTTTTCACCCAGAAATCAACTCCAATAATGCGGTAGTATTTGGGCTGGTAAAATAAATGGGTTGGGCTGGATTTGCGGATGTATATTTTTTAATGGTACATAATGATTTCTATTATTGCAGTTATTATAATAATTGGAAAGAGAAGAAAGAGAACCATCTTTCTCCCCGTGTTGTTTCTCCGTCTGACTTAGGTAGTAGAGTTTTACGTACCAATGGTCGTAAATGAGGCAAACAACCCTGACGATAATAATAACTTGAAAGATGCTAAATGACTCCTGCCTTTAGTCAGGTAACGATCTTTCATTCCAACTTCAGGAAAACTGAAATACAGGGTGATTCTTAAATTTAGCACCTGAATATCTTCAACGTCTTCCACAATATTGGATTAGTTCTTACCAAAATATACTTTTTTACGAAATCCTTCGAAATACTAATTTCATTTTGATTACTTTTTGAATACAATCATTTTTCTATGTCATCGTGTCAATTCGAGAGATTATATTTTAAAAGCAACTGCTACTTTCAAATCTAATGACATACTCCAAGTCATTTTTTTCCTGGAACTAATGTTACGGAATTTATGCTCTAAATTAGTGTGCAGTATATTAAACTACATAGCACTTCTGTTGTTGCCATTTTATTTACTTCACTTTTGTATATGTGTGTGATAGTTAATATTGTGGCTATCAGGAGTTGCTATAAGCTCAGTTCATGCTTCTAGATGATTTAAAATGAATAAATGATGTCTTTTTTACAACTGATGTAATGTGTGCGTCGCAACAAAATGGTTTCCAGAAAGAGGTGAAGGCAATAAGCAAAGCGTTGACCGTGGCCGAGTCCTTCCCCTGAGCACAGATTTAGCAAACAATGGTAAGAGTTCCTAGATTGTTAAGTTCTGTAATTACATCGGACAGTGATCCGTATGAAGCACAACTGTCGTGTATCTCAAAATGACAACGTTAATAATATTTCTTTTACGACAAATCGTCAAGGCTGCTTGTGATATTAATAAATTTCTACCATACCTGCTATGATGTGATTTATAGAGTTTAATTATTAGTATTAGTAAGCGTGTAAGTGCTTCATTGGTCAGCATTATTGGAAGCACCACATGGAGAATAACTAATATCTGAATATTGGGTCGGTTTCAGATATTAGTTGCTACAATATGACAAATAATGCTTAAAAATGTCTAAATCCGACAAATATTATTGACGATACTGTGTACATTATATTTACGCGCCTCCTAAAATTTTTGGAGTGTCATATTTTATATCACACGGACATGAATTAATTATTTAAGACCCCTAAATTAGCAGTTTGGCGTTTGCCGTCAGGAGTGACGGCTATTTTTTAAGTTCGAGCTTGAATTTATTCGTAAAACTTTTCAGATGAGCATTTTGTACCTCTCTTCTTTTTTCGATTCCTCTGTATTTGTGGTATAATTACATCAGAATATGTTTCAACTAAGGCAAATTAAAAGCATTTCTTGACAACACAAATTTGCAGCAGGAATGTACTGATCAGGTATTCAGTTCGCGGGGTTGAAGTGGAGAATGACAGACCAAGCTAGCAGGCAGGTAACAAACTGTCTTATTAAGAGGGTTTAGTAAAGTATTGCTGTTGAAATAACTGCCCTTGCATAACCTTTAAATGTTTCATAACTGCTTGAAAACCTACTTAAATGAAATCCAAAGTACGTTATACACTGCGTGTATTATTCAACAGAAAAATAGAATTTAATAGTAAAACTTCACTTTGTAATAAATATCTTACGCATCAGTTCATATGCCTTCCAGTGATATGCCCATTGTTTCTATGAGTACAAATTTTAGTGCCAATATCAACACCCGTACCGAACGTCTGTTACCTTAATCCTTGATATGGCTCAATATGAATGTAAAAGTCTTAATCTAAACTGGTTATATAATATCAATAATCGGTGCACGCACAATATGCAATGTTATTTACAATAATTCTTGTCATGATGGTCTTATTTTCAGCTGAGTCGACAACTACCGCAGGCAGAGTGAACGAGTCAACCAGTGTTCTCCCCTACGACTACCTTGCACTAACTCTGAACGAAAGCAAGACATTGGATTCTCAAAACGATACCGCTGGCGACTTCAGATCAAGTGTGAACTTGGACGTAAATGGAGCAGCAAAAGACAATCCCCACACACAGGTGAACTTGACCGTGATAGTAAAAACAGACCGTAATTCCTAGAAAATTTTAGTACTCAACAGGGAATTGCGTTTTGAAGACGTAGTGTGATTGTGTAAAACTGGGCTGTACTAGAGTATAAAGCAACAACGCTGGTAAAATATTCGCACAGTGACTTGAAAGAGAACTGGTCGCCTGAACTCGGAGTTCTACTTTGTGAGTAAATTTTCTATCATTGAATACCCCTCTAATTTAGGGCTAAAGCCAAAACATGCAATATCACCCTGGACATCTTTAATAGTACTTGCACTCATAACAAAATTCTTGAATCATCGACCTAGGAAGAACAATGGTACAAGGAAACTGCTGTGGCTCAGCGTCTCTCTTCTTTATTCATGAGTTTCGTTGTAGTTTAATATAAATGTAGAACATTAACGTTCTCAGGGGAATACTACTAAGTTTCATCAGCTATATATAGGCCTTCAGGACTTAAATCTTACATACCTACTTTGTTCCTTTAAATCTTCATAATTAATTTTCTGAATTGATTGCAGTTTAGTAGAAGTTGCTTCCTGCTTGAAAATCAAGAAGAAAATTATGGTTTTCAAAGCGACATGCAGGTCAGAATTGCTGGTCACTATGCTCTTCTTGTTTTCTCGGTCAATGAGGCACACAAAGGAGTAAAGTGTGTGCCTTGTTAAAAATGTTCGTTAACAATGAACGATTTTACTGTGAAATATTGAGGAAATACGAGGTTGATGCTACTTATGTGTACGGGTGAATGTTTTTCCTTTTTACACTTTTAATTCCAGCTAGAATTTGTCATGTTTAATACCGAAAACTCATTTCATTAGTAAGATGGAACTCGTATTTTTCTCAAATGATGAAGTTCTAAACAGCAACAGAAGTCAGCAAAAGAATATAACCAACCTATTTCAATCCAAGCATGTGTTCTGTAATAAACGTTCTCCGTAAACTTGCGGTCAAAATAAAACAGCACCATTACTTTCTTAAAATGCATTGATTAGAAAATGAAATAAAATGAAATACTGACATAGCGGGAGTTTCCGTGCAAATATATTTTCCTGAAAATTGAAACCAGGGTACCATCCTTTTATTCAGTGCAAAAACTCATTGGATTGAATTTAGTGTTTACTATCTGTAAATCGTGGTATGCGGTATAAGAACAATTGACTAATATGTATTCTCCTTAAAACGGGTTTTTAGTCATGTGTTATTGATTTTGGCCTTCAAACACAGGCTGCATGGGGAACAGATTTCGTCGAGTCGTCGTGTGTTGACACTGTGCAAGAAATCGTCCCAGTGATGGCGACGATGAGGAAGAGTAGCGGAAACTACAACTACTCTAAAAGAATGTCCAATGTCAATCCAAGTATGATTGAAATGACTAATTAATTTGAGATACAATTCAGTGTATATCCGGTGCAATGACCCTGTGTTATTTAACGTGACGCACTAAACATGTATGTAGAGGTACTAGGATCGGCAATAACCCTTTTTTCCGAAGCCCCAACTACCCGGTTAATATGGGATTGAAATTGCTTCAATTTTTTGACGTAATAACTGGTTCCTCGCTACGTTGGTGAGTAGAACCTGAATTATAATGCAAAATACTATGCACTAGAGCCTCGGCAAGTATCTTAGTGTTTAACACGCTGCCTCCGATTGCGTGGCCGGTGTAAATCTTCACTTCGTACACATTATTACTAGAAGGCACTCTAAAATTTACAGAACCTAACCTAAGTGGCCCACATATGTACCACTTTGAAGTCAACGTGTTGAGATGAAAAATGTCAATCTTTTCTTCTTTCATGCTCATAGATACAGTTGCATTTCCTGAGCGCGAAGAAAAGTGTGAAAAACAATTCAGCTAACACAAAGAAATAAACAGCATTATCTCACATTTTAGGGGTAAAAGAGTTGAAGTTGTATATCATAATAGCAGCGCTATATATCATACGTTAAGATGTGTTTTACATGTTGAATGATTACAATCCAGAAAAACAGT
>VCRD01001357.1:40185-96108 GCA_006783055.1 Trinorchestia longiramus
TTATATGGGTGTAAAGTTGCACTACACTGTTTTCAATGACTTGAAACTGTTACTCTGCTCGAAAAACCACAATGACATTTCAAATAAAAAATAAGACGTAACAATCGAATAGTGGGCTTATTTTTCGTTTTTTTAATGGTAGGGTTTTTAACGCCAACCCTGGACAATTTTTACTCCGATAACGTATCTGATGTTATTTCTTTCAATGCAAGAATGAAAAATTAATATAAATTCGAAGTATCGCACCCATACGTTGCATTTACTACAATATTTGTAATTTATGTAGTTCTGCTTGGATAATGCCAATGAGAATGATCAGTCTTGTACATCTGAAACCACTTTTTACTCGTCAGCGAATTGTAACACACGTTTTCTTATACTTAAAAAATCTGAAATAGACCCTTCTTGTCCAAAGAAATGTAATCAGTGGGAATAATGGGTAATTAATAAGTAATATCCATATGATTCATAATAATCAATAAACGGCATAGAGGATGCTCCTGACATTTTTGTGTCAGCATTATTAGATTAATAAAATAAATTTTGATATAGTATTCAATAACTTAATAAATGGTAATTTTACTTTCATTTGCTTATTTGTAATTCATTTGTAATTATTTAATGTAAAAATTACTCTTGTGAAACAATACATTCGTTATGTGGTATTTTTTCGAAAACGCTACTATTCGGTGGTCATAACACCTCTTAAAGCTGATCAGTGTAGTGATTGGTGGATGACATTCTTTTCTTTGCTTAACTGCTTTAGGAGACGCAAGTGTCGGCGAAAGGGTTAACCAGCCTTCTCAAGAAGATTCAAGAGTCAAGTTGGTTGACTACGCTTCAAGTACAAGTAGCTGCTCGTCGAATCAGTTTTCCTTCAATGGTAAGTGTGAAAATATTTTACATTTACGTTTCCTAACATTTGTTACTCTATTTTTAATTAAAAATTTTAATGTATGGGTATTCTTTACTGTACATTTTATTTGGTTTGCATTTGTAATGATAAATTTCAGATTGTCGGCATCTCTAAGCAATTTTTTCACAATCGATCCTATAGTCATGTAACATCATTTTATTCAAATCTCGGCGTCCACGGATTAAAATTAGTCCTAGTTATTCATAACTTGAATCTAGCATCATATTAGTTGAGTTTACATAAGATAAGGACAAACGAATTAGATGAGAAAAAGTGTGCGAGTGAAATTGGGGCAAAGAAAATATTTTGCATGTTTAATGTTCACATATATATCGAAACCAAAGCAAGCGATCCAAGTTTCATGTATGGTATCTTACAGATGCCTCTGCAATTTATTTTGAGCCTTGTTCAGAGATTTTTGCGTGTATGTGCGTACTAATATAATATACTTTTATTACATATACATATAATAATATTATATGTATAATAATATATGTATAGAACATACTTATATACTGTACGTACTTAGATAATATATGAATGTGTGTATATACATATTGATATGTTTTCTCTTGCAGCTACCCTTGCATATTATGCCAAGCCTTGTTCCGAGATTCTTCCAAAAGCCTTTACTCGGCGCTTATTCCATGAGAATGGAACTTCTGATGCGGCAAATCTTACAAGTGAGGAACAAGATGAAATACGAGGAGTAACCATTAGTGCTAAATTAAGAAAAAATATGTGTAAATACTACTATCTACCGACGCTTTCGGCCATTTTTTGAGTCATGCATAATGTAGGCGGAAGAGGAAAAGTCAATTTTACGATAATGCGCCTGCTTATACCTGTTGATTTTTCTGATAGAAAAATTGATAGGAAGCAATGCTTACAAAATCTTCGAAAGCTACCTGGATTTACGTATTTTAAAAGGGTCATTGGATCAATGGTGTCATTGATTGACATCATTTAAATAAGGATGTTCAGAAGGATTGTTAAATATCAGACCGAATTTTTTTTATTATACTTTCATAATAATGAATGAATTTTAAAAAACAAAGTTTATGTGAATTCCTGAGAAATATTAATTTTATTTTGATAACTTATTAAATATAACATTTTTCATATGCCACCCCCCGAGTGTATTCAAGAATTGACACGATTACGTAGGCTGTTCATTATAGCGCTGGTAATATCTAATCCAATTCATTGGATTTCTACCTCGATGGATGCCATGAGTTGGTGTAGATTTGTTGGCTTTTCATGGTAAACTCTTCATTTTAGGGATACCAAAAAAAATCCAGGGGGGATAGGTCAGGGGATGAGTTGGTCGTTAGATATCGCCAAATTTGAGATAAATTTTCCTGGACTCACGCAGAATACCCTTACTCACAGTAGTCATATGGCACGTCGTCCCATCTTGCTGAAAGTAGAGATCCTTGGTATTAATGTCACTAATTGCTGGTTTACAAATGTTATTATAATTTCCTTCTACTGCTGTCCAAAGACAGTAACTGTTTGGCTCTTGTTATCCTCGACGAAATAGGGATCAATAAACCCGTTCTCAATAAAACTGCATCACGCTGTCACCCGAGCAGAATTAAGTGGAATTTCCGTGATATCAATATGATTTTCAGTGCCCCAAAAGCGAGTGTTCTTGTTGACACATCCGTTAAATCTGAAGCAGGCTTCATCTAAGGTAATTAATCATCCAACAAAATCTAGATTTTACCATGTTACCTTCTGGATGATCCACTTTCGAAACGAAACACTACGCTCAAAAGCTTGTTTATGCAACTTCTAGCAAATCTGAATTTTGTACCGATGTGTTAGTAAATTATTCTTCAATATCTTCTGAATCGAAAAATAGCTTACTCCAATTTGTTGAGACAAATGTCGGAGACTGATGTTTGGTCAGACTCCCCCATTGCCTTCGCATTTTCAATATTTTTATTCACAGTATCGCTGCATGGCTTTCCAGGACAGTTTTCTTTTCCAACATGTCAGAATCAGTGATCTCACTTCTTAACACGAGTGTAAATAATTTATTTCGATAAAGTGTTGAATATTTAATTTATCTTCTTGAAACTTCGCTGGACCTTCATTATGCTACTTTCTTTGTTATAATAGGTAGTTACTGAGTTGCTCTTTCGTGCAGCTGGTCATTTTTTGGTGACCTTAAAAGTGAATGCATTTTTCATTTGAATCAGCTCTTTATGCTAGATGTAGTACCAAGAATATAAACATATTGAAGAAAAGTGGTATTTCTCACACCATTTCATATATGCTTTTTTTTAAATGCATCCAATATTATGAGAGGTATTTGAGATTCTTATAGATCCAATGAATATAAATCCTTCTGTTATACTACCGAAAACGAAATATGCAGTTCTGAAGACATGGTGCTGCATTTTCACTGCTATTGTAAGTTAAAATGGTAGCATTTTTTTAGTATTTCTGTAGGAGCGTCATTCGTTTCTTTTGTAGTTAGGATGAATCACTTTAAGACTTCTAAGAGGCATTTTTCTCCCGAGGAGGACACCAGATGCTTGGGTGAAAGTGTGTCTTATGTAATGACAGAGGAAAAGAGTTCCAAATAAGACAAAAGTGAGAAAGGGGGTGTAACAGTGTTGTGGTAAGCTCGATGATGTAAGACCTATGGGTGTTCAAACTCTATGGAAAGGTTCTTTTTTTGTAGTAATAATTTGCTGATTTCTGCTGTGACTAATGACAACATTCCGCTATCCTTTAGTCGTGAATGCAAGTACCATGCTCTGGTACGGCAATAATTTCACCAGATTCAGGACCATGAGAAAACAAATGATTAATATTATTGAAATTTATGGAAAACAGAGCTAAGAAGAACTGGTTCTAAGGGAGGGAGAGCATATGCACCTAATATGAATGTATTTCATTGTTTGTTAGTATTTACTTTCATGCGTCACATGCAAAAACAATTATATAGTTATTTTGGTAAAATAATGATCATAGAATTATGAAATAGCAAGAGAGTTTCACTCCTGCTGTAAATGTTGAACAGTTTTGATTGAGTTTTTACGCTTCGTGTTCAATGTTAGTGTAAGATTTTACTATAGACATAAAGAACTACCGTTTGCCTGATGATTTGCTAGTTTTATGTACCCAATTTTTTACAAGCACCGATGTTATGGCAGCAAAGGCTGCGGTTCCACTTCACCTTCCACTCTCGTCCATCGGAGGCTTGGGTATCACAGAAGAAAACTCTCAACCTGCTGATCCCATCCCAGTAAAAATACCCTCAAGAAATTTCAAGAAAGCATCGCGAGCAAGTGGGAAAGCTTATTTTACAGTCGCAGGGAAATTTATTGGTGAAAAAACTTTCGTGTTCCACAGATGTACATGTAAATATAAAGAGTGTAAGGCCTTAACTGAAATTGAAAGGAAAGAAATCCATAAAAAATTCTGCACCACTAGTAACTGGCAGGTACAGAGCACCTTTATCTGTCAAACTATTAAAATCTAGGAGCCGAAACGGTCGTCAGTTAGGCAATCCAGAGTGAATCATTCGAGAAATTATTTTTTGGGTAACAAGCATGTGTGTAAGTTGGTTTACATGAAAATATTAGAAATTTCCAGTTGAAGAATAAATTACTGCTTGAATGCAAAAAAGCATTAGGGATTTTGCTCCCTGGATAAAAGAGGGCGTCGAAAAGCTCCCAATAAGACGCCAGAGTACAAACTCGAAGAAGTAAAAACATTCCTTGACTCTCTCCCAAAATTTCAGTCGCACTACTCGCAGAGTGACCGAAAATACACCCTGACTTGACGTCCACGAAATTGTACAAATTATACAGCGAAAAGGTATCGTCAGGCATGCCATTACACATAAAGAAATTTCTTTAAGTATTCAAACAATACAATGTCCCAATTTATTTACCCAAAGCAGACACTTGCCAAACTTGTGATACTCTGAATCTTAAAATTAAAGCCGCGGAAAATCAGAACCACTGGTTTCTGCTAGAAGGTCAGAGGACAGCTCATCATGTACGGGCTGAAGAAGCAAGAAGTGCTCTTACGTTAGCGATAAACTATTCCAAAACTAGAGAAGACGTATTGGTGTTCACGTTTGACCTTCAGAAAACTCAGCGCCTTCTTCATCTGACAACCTCTGTGGCTTTTTATAAGAGACAATTATGGCTTTATAACTTGGGAATAAACACTCGGCATGACAACAAAGGCCACATGTGCACATGGCTCGAAAGTGAAGGCAAAAGAGGTGTGAATGAAATCTGCTCGTGCATGCTGGAATTCCTCAAGACTCAAAATTTGTCAGCCATTGAACACGTAAAAACATTCAGTAAATGTTGTGGGGGTCAGAATAGAAACAGAACAATGATATCCTTTATGATGTGGGCCTGCCGGAACTTCGACTTGAAGAGTTGGGAGCATCGATTTATGGAACCTGGGCACTCGTATTTGCCCAACGACTCAGATTTTGGTAAAATTGAAAAGAGGAAGAAAAAGTATGGACCAATTTACTCTAAAGATACGTAAACTGCCCTCATAAAGGAGCCTCAACCTAAAGCACAATTTAACGTGTTAGATATGTCTGGTAAATTCAAGAATGTGCACAATTTAGTTGAGCAAAGAAAATTCACGAAAAAAAATGCTAAAGGAGAACCGTTTAATTTTCTAAAGTTGAACTGGTACAAAGTTTTTCCAAATAACTCAGTTCATTTCAGACAAACCGATGGAAATGGCAGTATTCAGTACATTGAATTTCAATCTCTTACTGAGACCTTTGATACAGACCTGCACTCCTCTGTTCAATCAGTTAAAATAAGCCAAGAGAAATATCAGGATTTAATGACTTTGCTACAGTTTGTCCCTGAAGTTCATCATAAGTTTTACATGGATTTAGAATATTAAAATCAGTCACCTGTAAACGGCAGCCAATTGTACGTTTCTTGGATTTGTTTGGAATGTTTGGAACATACATCGAACATATATGTATAAATTAGCAATGTGTTACTTTTAACGTGAGAAAATGTTTCTTTTCACTTGTTTCATGTATTATATGTAATTTAATTATCGATGTAGTATTCAGCGAAGCACCATCTTCCTTCTCTTCGTACCCTAAAGTATTAACTTTGAAACTGTACGAAGGTAAAAGATATTTCCTTTTGAAAATTTACGTCACAATGTTGACGAAAGGAGAGGTATGAGACGTACTTATATGAGAACTTAATCGGCTTCTGTTTTGTGGGTGGTGTAAAATTCAATTATTATTGTTTGCAAGAGACTAGAAAGTGTAACTGTAGTCGCATCATTCAGTAAAATAATGTACATGATTGCCATAAATCAATAATGTTCGTCATTCAAGCAAGAAACACGTTCGGAATTTGTAAATTACCCCATTTTTGACTCATAGATGACGCCATTAGAGGGTTGTTAATGTTTATATTTTTCTAAGCAAAACTGCCGATGTATTACTAATTGAGTCAAGGGCACTCTAGACGTGATTCATTTGGATTTTTTAGTAGATATTGTTCTGGGTATGCATGTTAGTTAAATTCATTAGTAATAATGTTTCTTGCAAATGTAAGCTATTGCATTAGTGAAGTTCGATATTCAATGCTCAACACGAGGTGGGTTCTCTGTATCAAATAACTAATTATATCTTAGAACGACTGTGACTTCCAATCAAAACACATTTATTTTTTGGATTTTGTTGTTGTTGTAGTTGCCGTTCCCCAGCTCCTGTCAGCTCAGGAAGCCGGCATCACGCAAGAAGCACGCCACCGTAACGTGCTCCTCTAAAAGTGGATTTTTCTTGTGCATTTCGTGTTGCTGCCACTGCACGGCTAGATCCCGGCAGTACAGCAACACGTGCTCGGTGTCATGTGGGGAAACTTTACAGAGGGGACATATGTTTGGTGCTGATGGGTCCAGTCTGTGTTTATATGATTGTAGTGATACGTGATGCCCGTATCTAAGTCTGGATAGGCATACTCTATCTGTTCTGTTTAGTGTTTTTCTGTCAGGTTGATTGAAGGGGTGGGTGTCTTCGAATGGTGTTTGGTTTCCGGTCTTCAAGTGCTCTGTGTGTGAGTGTAGTGTGTATGTGTTTATGATGTTGTGATTTCCTTCCCGTCCCGTGTTCCCTGGTAGCACGGAGGGCAGAGTGTGTAGGAGGTCTGCGTGGTATCTGTGCGGTGTGGTTATGATTCCTCTTTGTGCAGGACTGGGATACAACATGTAAAGACAGGGACTGTATGGGTTGTTGATAGCGGAGGCTAGGAATTGTGTTCCTCTCATGTCTAGGTGTTATTGGATGGTGAACACTTGTGTTTCTGGATATACGTGTGCTGTGGGTGAGGTTTATGTGGAGCCTGTAATGATCCTTAGCGTTTTGTTTTGGATTGTTTGAAGTTTGTTTATTTTTGCTTTCGATGCTATGAATGCCCAAGCTGGGCTGGCGTATGAGATGATTGATCTTATGTATTGTTTGTAGATTATGGTTATGGTTTCTTTGTCTTGTCTAAAGTTGGTACCTGTTAGTGCGCGAAGCGTGTTGAGTCTATTGTTGTATTTTTCTCATATTTCCTCTGTGTGTTGGCTGAAAGATCTGGAGGTGTTGAAGGTAACACCTAAGATTTTGGTGGCATGCGTGTGTGGTATTGTGGTGCCGTGTAGAATGACGGTGGCTCTGTGTTGGTGTTCTGCATTATGGCTTGTCAATATTGTAGCGGTGGATTTTGTAGGGGCTATTTTTAGTCTGTTGGTGTTCATCCATGTGGTGATGGTGCCCGTGTAATGTTGTACTTGAGCGAAGCATGTGTTTATATTGCTGTGTGTGGATGTGATCGTGATGTTGTCTGTGTATGATGCTATGTGTATGTTTTCTGGAGGCTATGGAATGTCATGCATGTAAAGGTTAAATAAAGTGGGTGAGAGTACAGAACCTTGCGGTATTCCATTGGGAATGTTATCTGTTTTTGAAAACTTTCCATTGTAGTGTACGTGGTGTGTCTACCTGATAGGTAATTGGCAAGCCATCTTTTAATGTTATTGTGTAGTTCAGTGTTAAATATTTTTTTAATCAGGGGATAGCGTCGAAAGGTTTGCTGATATCAATGGTGAGCAAAAGTGTTCGTTTTGCTGGTTTGCGTGAGTTGATGTTGTCTTGTATGCTTTGTGCAATATTAGTATGAAGCGTGGTTGTAGAATGATGTGGTCTGTATCTGTGTTGTGTTGGAGACAGTGGTACGTGGGGTGTTGTCACATTTAGAATGAGTCGCTCTACAACTTTTGAATGTGTGCAGAGCAGGGTGATTGGTCTGTATAAGGCTTTGCCCGTGGGGGATTTGTTTGCTTTAAGGAGAGCTATGATTTTTCCGATTTTCCAGAGAAAAGGGAATATACAGAAGCTGTATGAATGATTTAAAATGTTTGTTAAAGTTTTAATCCCATGTTGTCCTAGGTGTTTGAGGTGGTGGTGTGAGATGGAGTCAGGGCCTGTGGCTGCCGAGTTTTTGAGTTTGTGTATAATGTTTGAAACTACTTGGGGATTTGTGAGTGTAGTGTTGTTGTCAAGAGGATATTTGTGTTTGCGTCTGTGGGTGTGCTTGTCTGTAATTGTGGTGCATACCTTGCTAATGCCAGCATAGTGGTGTATGAGTATGTCTGCTTGTTTCCGTCTTAAGGGTATATTCACATCAGTGATGTTTGCTGCATGTGTTTGGGAGACGTTTGTGTGGGAATTTGTTATGTTTTTAATGGTTGTGTACAGTATGGACCAGAAAAAGTAAACCCAACTTCAAATGATAATTACTTCACAGTAAATGAAGATATTTTAGGTCTGTTGTTTGCATTAAGTGCTGATAAATGTTCTCGATAAAAATGTCAAGTCACATCAAATTGGTTCCACTTCTATCTCTCACCAATGAGGTAAATCATAGCTGTTAAAATGTGATTTGCACATGAAGTATATTAAGATTAGGATTGATAGCCAACTTTTAAACATTAGTAACTTTCGATAAAAATACTTAAGTTTCATTTGCTGCATTACACACAGAGATACGTATCGTGGATACAAATCTTTGGGTAAGAGTATAATTAAAGTCGAAATCGTCTGAAAATTAACACTCATGAGCTAAATTTTCAAATGACGAAGCCCAATGCTATGCAACTCACGAATGAACGATGGATATTCATGAACAACCTCTATGCCGAAAGAAAGAGCTTAAAGTAATTTCAAATGAATTCGAACAGAGATTACCCAACTTTAAATGTTATTTACTTTACAGTGAATGAAGATATTTTAAATCTGTTATTTGCATTAAGTACAGGGAAATGTATTCCATGAAAATCACCAATCATCCTGAATTTCCTTGGTTTAGATTGGAAATAGTACCATGTGTTTTGAATTTATTAACAGTCTTCCAGACAGTCTTCTTGGTTGGAGAGCTTCTTTCAGAAAATCTCTTCGAATTCATTTTGAACTTCCATTAAACTCTTTCTTTCGGCGTAAATGTTGTTGATGAAAATGTGTTGTTCATTCGTGAGTTGCATAACGATGGGCTTCGTCATTTAGAAATTTAGCTCTAAATGTTAATTTTCAGACAATTTAAACTTTATTTATACTCCAACTTAAAGCTTTGTATCCACGATACATATCTCTGTGTGTAATGCAGCAAATGAAATTTGAGTATTTTGATCAAAAGTTACTAATGTTGAAAAGTTGACTATCACTCCTAATCTTAATATACTTCATGTGCAACTCACATTTTTACAGCTATTATTTATTTCATTGGTGAGAGATAGAAGTGGAACTAATTTGATGTGACTTGACATTTTTATAGCGAACATTTCTCTGTACTTATGCAAACAACAGACCTAACATATCTTCATTCAATGTGAAGTAATTAACATTTGAAGTTGGGTTTACTTTTTTGTGGTCCATACTGTACAGTTTGTCTTGTGGTCTAGTGATTGGACGAAATTTTTTCAGTTTTCTGTTTGCTTTTTAGTAATTTTTCCCGTGATTTGTTCGTTCAGTTCCTGGATGTGTCGTGTGGTTTGCTAAGTGTGCGGAGTGAGTCTATTTCTGAGAATGTTACGTTCTCTGATTAGTCTATATACTTCAGGTGTGAAGTTTGGTTTATAGTGCTTTCTGTTACCTTTTGGAATAAGTTTTTGTCAGCTTTTGTGAAGATGGAGTTGAATTCTACTGCCGTGTGATTTATGACATTTATGGGGTGGGTGTTGAGTGCTGCGAAAAGTTGTTCTGTTTGTTCGGTAAACCTTTCCCAGTAAGCTTTTTTGTAGTTCGTGTGTGTTTGCCTGGGATGAGTGTTGAGGTTCTTGCCAGTGTGTACAGTGTCGACAATAGTGACTTCATTTTTTTGTATAATAATATGTACGCTATTAAGATGTAAAATCCACCAATAGTATTCACACTTAAAAGCGCAGTATCTTTTATTATCACACTGGTATTCTTCATTTACCCTGCCCTTTCTTTGTGACATCAGGTGGATTATTTTTTTATAATTTTAAGTTGAACAATAGTAAACTCTGAATTAACTTGACACGTAAAATGTGTGTTCCATCATGTACAAATACATGTGAAGGACGGTTATGACTTTTTCTCTGTTTGATGGCCAAGTATGTAAATAAGTTAATTATTAATGTTAATGTGATATGTTCATCTTCACCCAAGTATTTTTTGAATGAAGTTTGTCGTGGCTCAGTCATTGTCGGTAATAAATTTTTGCGCTGACAATGTACGCTGCGCAAATTTCAATAAAGAGACGCATACCGCTTGTTTTTTCATCTTAACCCTTCAATAACATGTCTTCAGATTGAATGGTTCAAATAAATGTATGCTTTATACTTCGACTATACGGTAAGAACATTATTTTCGCATACGCCAATTATATCTGTGAGCAAAGATTTTTTCCTTCGTGCAAATTTATTCATTAAATTTTTTCCTCATGCCCTGCACTTTCTATGAAAGAAAAATACGAATAACTCGCAAAAAGCAAATCTATTCAGAAGATCTAAATTTCTGCCTGGTGACAATAGCCTTAAAAACAAGCGTCCTCAGGGGAAAACGGGTAATTCGTCAAGTAGTATATGATTTTGTCAAGTTATTAATCTGGTCCGACTTCCCATGTCGGCTGAACAGTCAAGCAGAGGAAGGAGCTAAAAACTGGAGGAATTTCCTCAATGTCTCCTCAAAAATTGGATATCGAACTGTGCATCGTGGAACGCTGTCACTCACGACAGTGAAATACTTCTGAACACATCGATACGTTTGACCAGGAGAAATACGTTCCACAGAGTTAAATTTCCATGAAAAACTGTAACCATATTCCAACATCTGGAGGTGGAAAAGAATATTGAAAGTGAATGTTCAGTTGATAACGGTAACTACATTTAATATAAATCCCAAAGTAACCGACCTTAAAATTTGTAGTGCAATTCCGCTGCATAAGTTATTAACAAAAATTACAAACCTCAGCGATATTTCACCCGTGATGAGTCAGAACCTCTGTGGGTGAAATTGCCAGTGCTTTCATATTTTACTGTAAACGAGTTTTCTCAGTTTCAAGTTAGTAAGAGTACAGTAACCCTGCTTTTAGGCAACAAGGTTGTTGCACCCGACAAAGTGAAACCTCTGCTCCTACGCGTCGCTCACGAAACCTGACCATTGGTGAATGATGGAAACAAAAGTTTACAGGTAATAAGGCGCATTAATGAAAAAGTTCGGGTCACGAAGAACAAATACATTCCCCAAGTAATGAGATTTATTCGTCTTACCCTCCGTCGAGACACAATTTTCAGAATAATCTCATCAACAAAGTCATGTTCTAAATGAAGCCTCTGTATTTGATACACATTTCATTAATCAGGATACTCACATATAAGTGGCATTTATGGAACATATTCCAACTTTCCTCCTACAACCTTCAAGGTAATATCTGTTTGTGTGAGAAATAGTATTAATACTCATTTAGTGTTGAAATTTATCTTTCAGTCTTGACATTTAACACCTATACAATAACGTAACTTCATGGTTAAGGAACAAACTGAAGGTAATAATGGTAAATTCCACCATTACCTTTTATATAATTTTCATAGAAAATTTAGCTAAACAATATGCTTTCAATCATTAACAATATTTCATATTCGAATATCTTATATTGTAGGTTTCAATACCTCGATTGAAAATTTTTAGAGTAGAAAATAATAACGCACTAAGTAATTCGAATTGTTTTGCTCTAAATATCCATTTTATTAGTTTATTAGATGAAACGATAATTTATTTCTGCTCGTACGCTTTCAACATAATCACTTATTTTGTTGTCATTGATTAAATTAACTGTGTAGTACACAAGCACCTTCCGACTTCATGCACACAAAGGTAGTTCAAATTTGCGATTCGACTTTTTTGTCATACTCACACCTGCACATTAGAAATTATTTATACACATGCAATGATAATCTGTTTTCCAATTGTTAGGCTCTGAATAAAATCGGCTATTGTTTTTTGTCCAACCTCAAATGTGAATAATCAAGCAAGATGCAACCGCCAATACCTTTATTTTTAACGTCTCATTGGTGTTCTTTCTGTCATCAGACTTTCTGAGTTGTTTTAAATCCACAACCTTAAAATAACGTCAGAGTATACGTTTTAAAGTTTTTCTTGATCATTTTATTACTTATCGTAATAGATGTATTCAAAAAATACCTTTATGTTCAGGAATTTTAAAATTTAATCGGGTTGTATTATATTCTGTATGTATCAACATTTTTGGAAACGAATAGATTCAGTGTTTGTTTTCCTTTCGCTGAGCTCCCAGTGTTAACATTGCTATAGTTACTATCTAATAAGTTTTTCTGGTTTAAAAATACTATCACTGAAATTTACGACGGTAAGACAGTACTTAAAGGTATCAGACAAAATTATGTAAACAATAGAATTACCTTGTCTATAAAAATTGTTGCTTCATTACACAGAAGTAACAAACTTTATTTAATTCAGTAGGACATTGAAACCCTCACATTTTCTGCTGAGAAAAACTTTTCTTGCAGATACTCGTGTGAACGAGCGTATTTTTTAAAACTGCGTTTTAAAATTAAACAAAGCGCTGGCATTCTTATATTTAATATTTATAGTATACACAGATATTTAAAGTATACCAAACTATTGGTTGAACTGCAAAATAATTGATTTATTTGGACTAAAATTTTTATACCAGAAGGAGGAGGGGCGGGATCTAGCCCTCTGGCGCAACCAATCGCAGAGCAGCTTTAAAAGACGCCTAGGTAGAGCTGTACTCGCAATACAGGGCAAAAATACGCGTTCGGCAGCAAATCTAAAGGAGACTACAGTAGAGTAGTCTACTTTAGCTGTCCCGTGCGGTCGCTAACCCAGCGCTGACAGAGGCGATTACGATCCAGTAGTCTACTAAATATTTTCCACGGGAAAAAATGCAAGTAGTCCACTAGTGCTGTCCACCCATCAATTCCGTTAGAATAAATAACAGGATAACTGATCATAGAGAATGTAGCTTTATCACTAGGTTTATGAGGACCCAGTACACGATCTGAGGAATCAGCTAACACCCGGCTGTTCTACTGAATTTGATTCATCTATATCTTCTCAAAAAGTAGTTTTTTCCATTCTCATTTGATCCTCTTCTTTTCTTCATGCCATATGAGTTGGTGATGACCCTTCTGGAACTAGAAGTTACGTATACTCAAGGAGTATCTGAATTATCTTTGGGAATTGTATTTTTTGGCATAAATAAGGTCTTTTCAGAAGTTTAATTTTAATGCTGTAATGAGGAAAATTTGTAACACTGCAACAATGAGGCTGAAAGTATCACTTACAAACAGAGTGAGCGTAATGTCAATTTACATGGTCTATCACCGCACTTCGAAAAGAATAAATTTATAGTGACTCGAGACTGACACAGGATGCTCCGAAAAAGAAAATAAAACAAAAATGTATAGTGAGTGCTAGTCTGCCAACGGTCGATTTTATTCAAAAGATGCAAAATATAATTATCAGAGAGTAGGCGAAGTTTGTTATATGGGTTGTCTACAATGAAGAACTATACGCAACTGAAGGGAGCTACATTGATGTGAAATGAATAGAGCTACATTTAATTTAATTCGACCTTTAACTGCCTAAATTAATTTAATAATTTATTATAAATTTTAACACAAACGCTGTGACTGAGTAATGCCCACTTGCAGTTTAACTATATCGCGATTAAACGATATTTGAAGTTATAAGGAACAAGCGTAAGTATATTTTTCAAATTTCTCCTAAGAGTTTGCTTAAATTTAATTTGAAACTGATGTTCCACATATGGCCCAATGGGCAGTTATTTGTTAACCTATAATCGAAAGGTGGAACGAGGCTCGTATTAAAAGCTAGGGACTCTGGGGGTAGAATGGGCTTGAAAACAGATTTTGCAAGGGAAAGAGCGTGATTTGTTTGTAGCCATGTAGAGTAATTTTGACGCATTGGCAATGGGTAGGGCAGGTGTTAATTTGATTTGACGCGAATCAAATTAAGATGAGCATCCTTACGCAAACAGACTATATACGTACACTAAAAGATGTGGGTTGAGGCAATTATTGCGATGGATTTGCATATTTTGTAGCACCTATGAAACTCAAAAAGCAGGGAACAGAAGTTCAAATCAGTCGCGAGAAACAGAACCATTTTTTGCCTCCGCAATGGAATGAAGATAGCAGGTATTGTCTGAGGGTGCTATTAAAGAGTATTAGATTTTCATATGCTCTCCTTCAGTGCAGATTCTTCAGCGCAATTTGCAGGTGTTAGGGTTGATTATATTTAAAAGTAAAATGTGCTCAGTGATATGAAAATTTTTCGTTTTTTTGATTGAGGAAATTCATCATTGAATTTTATTCGTTCAGTGTCGTTCAACTTAATTTGGCAGTTAAGAATACGACTAAGCTGTTTTTAATAGAGCAGAGTTTCAGATTTGTATCACTAGAATTCCAGTTCTGTATCCAAATTATCTATCAAATTACGATGTTGAATTCATCTACAGTAATACGGTAGACTGCTGCCATTAACCAATTTCCCGTGACTAATATAAATTATTTTCAGTCTTCCTGTGAGTGGTTAATATCCATTCTCACTTGTTTCATCAATAATGGGGAAGTTTTAATTATTTTAGGTGGAGGTTTCGGCCCCTCCAAAGGCGATCATCCGATGGTTTTTGTGTTTAACAATATCATTTACAAAAACTGATAAAATGACCCGAAAGTGATACAGGGAGAAGCATCTAAGAAACCAGGCATAAAAAACAGGAGCTAGATATTTTTTTTGAAAGAATACACGGTATGAAGGTAATTAACTTATAATAGCAGTATATATATGCTATCACCAAAATAATTTTTTCATATTCTCCATTGTTTTTTTGATGACAATGATAACGACAAGCATAGGGTGAACTATACAAATAAAGAACAGAAAAATTTAAAAGAATCATTGTGTTCTACACAATCTCACTTCCTCATTCTAGTATTTCATTTCAGACAATGTAAACAAAGAATATGAAAATGAACGTTTTATAAATATCCGACATACTTTTTTCTGGGTGCATTTAAAAAGCTGTAGGAGGAGATGCTGAATTTTGAGTTCAGACAGAGCGGTGCAGGAAGTATTTGAGCCATACACTGACTGAATAAAGGTTCCTTTTCATCAAATGCCTTTGCATAATCCATGACCAGGTCACAACAATGGAATAACTCAGGACGAAGTCATAAGCTAGGTATAACCCATTATATGGTTATAATCCAGGTAAAATCAATGGGAGTCTACTAGCTACACAAGTTTGTACGTATGATTCATGCAATAACAACATATGTAAGAAACAATTGTAGAAGAGAAGTTTTTGGTATCGTCATGTTAGTTTACAAATTATAAATGATCACCAAACGTTCATACTGGAGGATATTTTTTCGTCACAAAATGTATTGTCATATTTTTGGTATTTATATTCTGATCATTGTTGACATTGTAAATAATATTCATATATGAATTACTTCTGTTGCAATTATTAATCATATTATAATTTTTATTAATATTCTCAATGTCGTTCGTGTTATTATTACCATCAATATTATTATACATAAAACTAAATTGAATTAGTTGTAGGGATAATTGAGTATTCGCAGATTAATGTAGTATTCACAGATTAATTATGAAATAATTAGATATTATGATTATCTTTTAACTGTCATTATTACCAGTATTATTTCATTGTTTTTCATATTAGCGTTACTTCTACGACTATTCATCTATTTGTCTAATTTTTATCGACAGTTTCAGTGTAGTGATTAAGCATTGAGTTTCATAAGAGACCTCAGCATACCCTCTATGAGCACCATCACCACTCTACTCAAATACATTCTCCTCTTAAACATCCCATAAAATATTGATTCAAACGGAACGCCTATCTCAGTTTCGCTTTTCGAAGCCCTTGTCTAAAGACAAAAGACTAAAAAAATACTTTGGGTTTGCATGAATAACTAATAAAACTGAGGCATTGTCTTTCACTTCTGAAACACTGTGAAAAAAGCGCACTCTCTGAAGTCACAAAATTAGCTATAGGTAGGCTGTGACATGCTGCATCAACGTTAGATGAACTAGGCTAGTGAGTGTTAGAGCGTTTAACTATTACAGTGTGTGTTGCCTCTCAAATGAGATTAAATAATTCAATTTATTTCCTCAAAATTATGTAACATATATTTTTATTATTGATTGGAGGCTACAGTTCAAGTAGAGTACCCTTATCCCAAATGACAATGCTGATAAACCATAGTCACAATACTTAGTGCAAACCAGTGACAAACTCTTGTTGAATATGTTTCCCTATGTATATTGAAAATACGGGAATTCCTCGTGTAAAGGCAAAAACATTCTGTAGGTCTGATGTTTCAGAATCTGCCTAAGCCCGGTTGGATTGCATAGCGACGAAAATAACCTCAATTAGTTGCACTTTATGTTGCAAGTATATTTTTAGAGGTAATATGTAGTAATTACTTTCGAATTGACGTTTTGCTGGTATTAGACTTGAATAAAATATTTCAACAGAAAAGAGCCGTTTAGTCAATTTTTGGGTTGCTAGCCAAGTCCCATGCCATCTCTACTTATATGCATTGGTACCAATATCATGCCAGATTTTAATCGACGTACATGGCATGTTCATAAAAGGCATCAATCACAAGAACAAGCACTATGTTCATTACCCTGATGTTCCTTCTGTCACAAAGCCAGTCCCCCACGGCCCCGATGTTTCTGTTCCTGAGCCAAATGTCGCCATGGGATCTAGTTTTGATTCCGAATCTAGTGACATGGTTGATACAGTTAAGTGTGATAAATACAGGTCAGAACAGGACGACCAACCGGTGCCTTTGACCCAAGCTGAATTTAATGACCTTACCCGAGATCTGAATCTTTCAAAGGAGTTTGCCCAGCTACTGGGTTCCCGTCTTCGAGAGAAACTTTTACTGGCGCCAGGAACAACATTCTATTGATATCGGGTTCGCAGGAAAAAAAATTGAAAATTCTTCATGTTTCATGAAACATCTTCTTTCGTCTACCTAAGCAATATTACTGGCATGAATTACTTTGTCTGAAGTATGATGCTCTGAAATGGAGACTTTTCATTGTCTCATTTAACAGAAGTCTCAAAGCAGTTCTTCTGAATGTCGGAAACAAGTTTTCATGGATGCCTGTTGGGCACTCAGTTGAAATGAAAGAATCCCACAGAATCATGAAACGTCTGTTGTCTGCTCTAAACTACCAGAAACATATATGGCTGATCCGTGGAGATCTTTCAGTTGTTGAACTCATCCTAGGACTTCAAGGTGGTTGCACAAAGTATCCATGCTTTCTCTGCTTATGGGATAGCCGTGCTGATGACCAGCAGTATGACAGACAATAATGGCCATCAAGACAAGGATAAAAACCTGGATCACACAACAATGTGCCCCACCATCTGGTTGAACCGAGTTATATATTGCAGCCACCCCTCCACATCAAATTCGGTCTCATAAAGAACTTTGTAAAAGCATTGGACAAGGAAGGTGGAGGATTTGCTTTCCTTCATCAGAAGTTCCAACAAAAAAGTATGGAGAAATTTAAGGCAGGTATATATGATGGCTCTCAAATAACGGAACTCATCAAGGATACTAGTTTTGATGATGCACTAAATCCTGCTGAACTCTGCCTGGTTGTCCCTTAAGTCAGTCATTACAAACCTTCTTGTGAACCACAGAAATGCCCAGCATCACAAGATGGTTGATGAATTAATGAACAATTTCCACCAACTTGGTGCGTGCATGTCTGTGAAAATGCACTTCCTCCTATCTCATCTGGACTATTTTCCAGAGATTTGTGGAGACTTCAGTAGAGAATAGGGTGAGCGATTTTCACTCAGATATCAGTGTTATGAAGGAACGGAATCAAGGCCGATAGGATGTCAACTTTCTGGCTGACCATTGCCGGTGCCTAAAGAGGGATGGGCAGTTATCTCAACCCAAACGAAAGTCCCTGAAGAGACAATGCATCTATGAGTAGCTTCCTCACTTCATTATACTCATTTTAGTATTTATTCAAAATATTTTGTAGCCTGCTGTGAATAAAAAAAATCGAAAATAAATGTTGAATATTTTAATGGACTAATATTTCATTAACCTGATCTGATTGAGTAAAATGAGCATGGTTTGTGATTCAGTGCAAAAACCTAGCATAAAATCAAATCTTATATGTTAGACTTTGAAAACTTCGGAGACCAATGCAATCAACCCACACTTCAAGCATAATATATGTTAATAATACCCTTTATTATACCATCTGTCAATATAAAATGTTACCTTTCTTCTCTATCTATCGCTGGTTTATACCCATATTGTAATATTTGGAAAAAATATGCAGATATATGTAAGTCATGTTATCTCATCGGTTGGTCCGAACTGAATCCCGATACAACCTTCTTTAGCGTATACTTTGCTTTACGCTTCTCCTTCTACTCAAACTTACTATCTTAACGTGCCTACCTTCAGTTGGTTTGATTTCCATGAAGAAAATAATGATGAAACACTTGTCGGTTAATCCATAGATATAGACGTGCCCACATGCAGGTCCCTTTCTTTTCATTCGATATTTTCTGGATTGAAATAAATCAGGGTTCATTCAAATCGAATATTTTTAACCTATGTTTAGTTTGAGTGTATTTAATGACCCTTTTGTGTCCTTGTTAATCATTTTGTAAACTCAACCGTTTGGGCGAATGGTTTATGATGCATTCTACCAGACAAAAATTTATATCCCCGCGCTCTAAAATCTCTAGCTATCATATGCTTTTTGTTGAGGGCCATTTTTCTTGATATCTGTGTTCAGCCTCTAGTCAATTTAACTACGTAACCCAACACTATTCGTGTGACCAGCACAATTCTAAAATTGGTGACTGCTTCACACTGCCATGAGTGTAGAAATCTTACTACCACGGTCATTGATGAACATTATTGCATCCAGAATGTATCATTCTCAAGAAATTGTACCCATATTGTAGCTGCTTTTACGTCACATATTTAAGCTAGTATACAGTAAATACATAGATATAAATGTAATGTGATTGTTGTTAACAAATATTGAAACTACGTTATTTGATGATCATTACTTGTGAAATGATACATTCATAGGTTTGCATATTTCAGGTGATGTATCAGGTATACGTATTAGGTGAGTGTATCACACGAGGAACAAGGTATCAAGTGTGTAGCATTTAACCAAGAGGCGAGCTACAGGGCAGGAAAAACACAAAGAGTAAAGTTTGAGAAGGGTCACGGTGTTTGGTTTCGTGGCTAAAGAAAGAGTCAAAACACTTGGTAATTTATTAGTGGAAACACTGTGATTCTCAAGAATTACGCATTCGTGAAACTCTCAAGCTGATTGAAAAGTGGCTGGGATATAACATAGACGTTTAGAAACATCACCAGCTTGGTCGACTGGTGAGCGAATCTGCTTGCGAGCGGAAAGACCCGGGTTCGAATCCCGCTGTCGACATGGTTGACGCGGCTAGAAATACGGCATGGGACTTGGGTAAACAACCGAATAATTATCAAAGTAATTATCCGACCCAAGAATGGGCCCGAAGGTTTGTTCTTATACCCTCATTCTATTCTGTTCTAAAACTGTTTCACACCATTGGATAAATAGGGATATTGAAAAATGGAAAAGATACATGGGCGGAGCAAAGCCCATATAAAAAAGGCAAGAAGGATAGATGAAAAAACTTCGAAACTAGATCTCTGCGACGATGTAGGCTATTGGAACTACAGCGTCATCTAGGTCTAGGGGCATAAATGGGTTTAGGGGGCACCATGACAAGGGGGAAAATTAGCGGTCTTATTCAGGTGTTATATCGTGAGTGTTAAACATTGTAGCCCATCATCAGAACTGAATCTCTAGAATAAAAGGAAGTTATAATAATAATACTGTCAATATAGTCGAGGTTAGCGATAGGGTAAGTTTCGTAAGTTGTCGTGAATGTCCATCGATTTAACTAAATTGTTCCGTGTGCACACTCAATTATTCAACTATTAAGTATGCAATTGATCCATTAATAGTGCGCTGGGTAATAGGACATCATGTTGTTATTCATCGGCCAATATATTGTAGATGGTTCACATTTCCCATCCCGTGATGTTTAGGATAATATGTATTGAATCTTTTGTGTGTATTATTGTTCCCTCTATTGCCATTCAAAAAAATATCGGGAACACCTTTTACCATTTCATGTATCCAGAGAATTTATACGTATCGTTACATCATAACAACTCTGAAGCTCAACGGCAATGAAAGGTTTCCCTGTATGTACTTTTTTGGTGGCAGGAGAGGAAAATCTGTGTTGTCCATGTTTCTCGTAGGTTTTTTTTTTCAAAGAGCAGCATTTTTGTTTATCTCTTGAAAGTTTTTTTTCACTTGCAGAAAATTGTGGAACGATAGTGTGCATACATTTGAATATACGTTTCATTACTTGAAAAATCAGTCGTAACATGTAATTAGTATTTTTTGATTTCGTGTTAGAGGTAACCGTGTTTTATGCAAGTCAAGACTCCATTGGAATTAAATTTTTAATGAAAGAGTTCAAAATTCAGCTTTTCCAAAGTTTAAATTGTAGTATCATCATTCAATTTATGTGAAAGGGTAAAAACCCATTATAATGTCAAATTCCTTAGAATTGTGGGTTAACAAATTTCAATGAAGTCTAATTTTTTTTTGCTTCATCTAATAAGTGAGAGCAGAATTAGAACTTGTCTCCATTTCATCTGAGTTGAACTTCGTGCCAGCAGAATAGGTACGTTAGAACAGCTCGATTGAAAAGTGACAGGAGACTATCGTAGATTAGACTGCAATGCTTCTCAAAGTATGGTACGCGTACCGGTGCCGGTACACAAGCCGTGGTCTACCAGTACGCGAAGCGATCAGAGAAAAGAAATAAACAGTAGTAAAATGCCACGGGAGACTGGTGGGATATCTGACTCTGTTTTTTTGTTTTATTTTTGTAATAAGAATACAGCATGGTAGGTATTTAATTGGAAACAGTAACTCTATGCATCCCATTAAAAGATTTGGCCAATTTTTTTACTATGTGTCACACATCTGGCAACCCTGATCCACATGTGTGGAGCAGTAAGGTGTAATTTCAGTTACCAGCAAGAAGTGGAACAGAGAGGATCGCACGGATATCAGCATGTTTCTCACTTGAGACCCTCTCCCGACCCACTGATCTGAAAATGTAAGTACTAGTGATCTTGAAGGCCAGTACACACTATTTCTCTGCATAAAATAAAATTAATTTTCCGCGACCGCGTGGCCATTTTATAGTCCCCTTGTGGCCAAACTTAGGTTAGTGGCCATACAATATTTATTGTGGCCAAGCGATTCTCCGCGTGGCCCACCTACAAGAACAAACCCCAATGACAAACCCCCACCACTCAATACATGTGCGCAGAGCGCTCATTTCTATTCCCCTCCTAATATCCCCTCCGTTTCACCTCTTTACATAGGTACACCCTGTGCCAAACCCTCTCTCAGATCTTTTCTATTGGTGCCGACCACCCACCACCACCACCTCCGCGTGGCCAAATTTTGAAAACTTTAAAAAACCGGAAAGTTCTGTGGTCGAGATAAAATATTTTTCTCCATATGTCATCAACTGCCACGTTCAGCAGCGGGCAAACAGAGGTCCAATTTGCCCCAGTTTCATTGTCTTGAAGCTGGGGCTGTGGAACTGAAGTAAAAAATGAATTAGTGTGATCCGGCATTAATATTCCAATTTTAATCCTGCTTATAATGTAATTTTATATTTAAACAATCTCCTTATCCTAACATTACTCACCCTATTAGTGCAATTATTAAGAATATTTTAGTACCAATTACTCTCATCAGTCATCACATTTCTCCATCCACTTTGTTCCATTCATGTATCCACAAAGCAAGGCAAATTGAAACAGTTGGCTTAGATGATTAAATTCGTTACATGCAACTATATATAATTATCATTACATTAAATCCTGGTCAAATGAATAGTTAATGTTGAAACGTTTAAGTAAGTCTTTTATTTGTATGTTTTTTATAATTTCACTATTTTAATACAATTAGTGTACGAGATATAATAAGTAAATATTAATATCAGTTGTATTTCTCCACATAAATTTAAATCAATAAATATTTATAAATAAAAGCATTCCCATTGCATTTATTCGGCTGCCATCTATATATCATAAATTAAGCATATACCCGGGTTATGGAACTTATATTCATTATTTTTATCCCCAATTTACAGATGGCAAAGCGAGGTCCAATTGACATGTTTATCAAACCAAGACAACTAGTTGCTGAATACACAAATAATTCTGAAGCAGATGACGATGCAATTGAAACTGAAGTGTTACCGGCAAAAAGAATTCGTACTGGCTTCACTCGGAAATATGACTCCTCTTACATTGAATTCGTTTTGTAGCAACGAATAATGGGGGAGTGCCAAAACCGCTTTGTATTATTTGTGTAGATGTGTTGGGTTACGACTCAATGAAGCCGTCAAACCTCAAAAGACATTTAAATACCAAACATAAAGTAATGAGTTCAAAGTCAAAAGAGTTCTTTGCGAGAAAACATGTTGATTTAAAAGGCCGTCAGAAACAGATCTTTGAAGTGTCACACACGAATACTTGTACTCTGCGGGCTTCTTATAAAGTAGGACTTCGAGTTGCTAAGGCTAAAAAGCCATACACAATCGGTGAAACGCTAGTGCAAGGCTGTATTAAAGATGTTTGCCTTGAAATGCTGGGTGAGCCAGCGGCACGGAAAGTGGTTCAGGTTCCATTATCAAATGACACTATTGCTCAACAAATTTACGAGCTGGCACACGATATGGAAGATCAGCTCATAAAACACATTAAATTAGTAAAATACTTTTCTTTGCAACTTGATGAATGTACAGACGTTGCTATTCAGGCAGTTCTGATGGTGTATGGGCGCTATGAACATGAGGTTGAATTGAAAGAAGAGTATTGTTTCTCTGTTTCACTACCAACAAATACAACTAGTTCTGAACTGTTCAAGACTGTGAGTGACCACATCGTTAACAAATGCGAATTGGATTTCAAGTTTTGTGTAAATGTATGCACTGATGGTGCTGCCGCAATGATAGGACGGCATTCAGGAGTGGTTACCCAAACCAAGGTATTTTCCCCAGAATGTAAATAAACACACTGCTTCCTTCACCGAGAAAGTCTTGCAACAAAAAAAATGTCTTCAGAACTAAATAGTGTACTCAGTGAGGCTCTGAAAATTTTGAACCATGTAAAAGCAAATGCTATAAATTTTAGACTATTCACTACCTTGTGTGATGATATGGAAGCTGATCATAAACAACTCCTATTGCATGCCGATGTACGTTGGCTATGAAGGGGAAAAGTTCTGTCAAGAGTATTTGAGCTAAGAAATGAACTTGCTGTGTTTCTTGAGGACAAAAAACCAAATTGGTCACAATTGTTCCGAGATGTGGATTGGCTAGCCAAGCTTCCTTATTTAGCTGATATCTTTGCCATTTTTAATGTTATTAAAATCTCCATGCAATGAAAGATGGCATCGTGTTTTACAACGGCAGACAGGATCGACGGACAAAAACGGAAGTTAGAAGCATGGAAAAGTCGAGTATCAAGAGATTGTTATGACAGGTTTCACTTATTGGCAACAGTCATCGACGATGCAGGCGCAGACCTTAATATTGTATCGCTACGAATTGTCATCAAAAAACACTTGATTAATTTGGCAGATCGTTTTCAGCATTACTTTCCAGCAGGAGAAGATCCACGGATAGGGACTGGATGGATCCGAAATTCGTTTATACCACTGAGAGATGATTTTGTCGTAAGTGTCATTATGGAGGATAAGCTGTTGGAGCTGGCTGCTGACGAAGGATTGAAGAGAAGTTTCGAAACTTCAACATCACTCGCTTCCTTTTGGATAAAAGTGAAAACAGAATATCCTAAGCTTAGTGAAATTGCCCTGAAAACTCTTCTTCCTTTTCCTACAACCTATCTCTGCGAGACTGGCTTCTCAACAATGAGTGTCATTAAGACAAAATACAAGAATTGTTTGGATATTCATTGTCCAATGCGAGTGGCACTCTCCTCAATCCAACCACGATTGAATAAGCTCACAAATAAGAAGCTGGCTCACTCTTCACATTTGTAAAGGTTAAGGTTTTGATATGTGTCTATTATTCATATTGTGTTAATAGAATCATTTTCATATTATAGTATTAGGACAGATTTTCAACATTATATCTTTAATTTGTGTCAGAAAACTTTGCTAGTTTGATTTGTTAATATTTTTTTAATTCATATTGTAATATTGAATTACTAGTTTACAAAATCAATATAAAATAAAAAAGAATATGTCAACTTGTTTTTTATTATACATTCATTATACACTACTACGAATGTTCAAATAATATTTTCTCGTATTGTAAACAATTAATTATACGGCACAAATAAGCTACCGGCCCCTGTCACAATGGAAAATCTTTCATCGTCAATGATTAGTCTGATTAGTGTCATCGTCAATGATTAGTGGTCTTAGAATGAATAAGACATCATGTCCTCATGATTAGTAAACCCCCCCCCAGGTGGAGTGGCTAGCCGGTCATTGTCACATTGAAAAAAATCTGCTGGTACGCCACATCTGATAGTTTGAGAAGCACTGGATTAGAGGAAGTGATGTGTTTTTGGTTATTGCTACGAGCAGAGAAGGTAACGATATTGCACTAGGGCGTAAAGAATTATTTACCGCTAGAATAATTAATTTACTTAAGAAATTTTCCCAGTTGTGCATTTTCCAAATAATTTCCATATACTGAGGATGATCGATATTCCGGAATAGTTGAATTTGTTAGTCATATACAGTGAAAATGTTTATTAAGGTTTTCAATTTATTGGGTTTTAGGGGTTTTCACTCACCAGCGACGCATGTGGGACAATATTATGTTTTGTAATTAAATAATGAGATTGAATTCCGTCTTAAAGTAAAAAAAATAATAGCAGCAGGATGATCAATGTTTCGGCGATAATTTTGGAAATGGAGTTCGATATAATTACAATAGAATGATAGGTATTGGTGAACTTGGAGGCACAAAAATTAAATTTTTTTATATGTGATACAACCTGAATATGTTAAACATGTCAACTACATGAGGCATGTGGATGAGAATGTAAATCGTGTGGGATTGAGTATGTAGGATGAGCTTCTATCGAAGTGTACAGCGAATCAATAGCAACAAGCGTTAGTTTTCGTGTAATTCTTAATTTTTATGTACTTGCAGACAGGTAAATTCTTAATATGTACTTGGTTCTCTGGAAGTTTCTAGGGAATTGAGTGATATTTATTTTGAAGTATTGTGCTTAGTTCGGTAACCCATTTTCGTGCTTATTGATATCGTGATTGTTGAGACCAATTATTCAACACTGTAAATAGAATATCAGTGCAGAGAAATAATTCAGTATATCAATACAAGCAGAATGAAACATGTGTTAGACAGGTATAAAGGCAGTGTGGTAGTCCGTGATTATATATATATATATATATATATATATATATATATATATATATATATATATATATATATATATATATATATATATATATATATATATATATATATATATATATATGTTGTGAGTTGATCATGCTAGTCTTGAGATAACTAAACTTGTTAGAAATGCAAACGTTTCTTTATCGTTTATTTGGTGATCGGTTAAAGATTATGAGGAGAAATTTTTGGTTTGAGATGAACTTCATTTAGCATTTGCCAAGGATGT
Organism: Trinorchestia longiramus; assembly: GCA_006783055.1. Taxonomy (NCBI): domain Eukaryota; kingdom Metazoa; phylum Arthropoda; class Malacostraca; order Amphipoda; family Talitridae; genus Trinorchestia; species Trinorchestia longiramus. The sequence goes on from VCRD01001357.1 coordinate 66,524, forward strand.
TTTTCATCATATCAGACCTAATTTCGCAGTGAGTTGGAGATATCGCGTTCATAACGCAAAGAATACTACAGCTTTGACTTGCTAGAAATTTGAAATGCTACTTGTATTGCAGACGCCTGAGCACAATGACTCGCCTGTAAAAATAAATATTGAAGGACAACCGTCCAAGTAACGAAACTTCTGTAGCTAAAAGCTGTTTTTTAATGTGTAACATATGTACCGATTACCGTTGCACACCTGACGTGCGTAAAATGAAGTGCCAAGCATTATTATATCTAACTAAGGATTGTTATACTCGTATGTCCAAAGCAAAGATTTTCTCAATTTGAATTGGCATTGAATGTTAATTTTTTAGGTGTTATATAGAGTTAGTCGGGACTTGACTGAAACTATTGTAGAAGTCTTCATTCGTATAGCTATACACTCAATGTGTGGACTGTGTAGTTATTGTGTATAATGATCGAGCTCAGTTTTAACCAATGCAAAAGACACGATTCGTGACTGTCATTGTGCACATAGCGTAACATTGTGGACGATCGGACTTTTCCTTACCTATGCAGGAGGACTCTTATGAATTAAATCCTCGTAAAAAGTAATATTGTTGTCCTAGGTCGAGAACTTACGAAATCGAAAGACCAAAGTTTTTCGCAATACCAGGACAGCAAACTTTCTAAATGTAACTCTAGAATCGTGAAACGAAATTTATCATTTGAAATACAAAAACAAAAACAACAAAACAAAAACGTATATTTCCAAATATGTTGGTACATAAGAAATTTAACAGCATTGGTTTTTAAAATTGCCTTATCATAAAATCCGTAAGTGGTAGGTATTCTATGCGTAGTATCATAGATGATAAAACAGCAGTACCTACGGGTATACGTAAACATTCACATCACGCAATGAACGTTAAATATACATGGTGAAACAAATGAAACTTCGCTTTTTCAATGATGACTTAAGAGGTAATCATTGGTGATACATATAAATTCTGACGTGGTAGGTATTATACGCATTGTAGGTGACAAGCGAAATATTTTCTTTAGGTACAGCTTAGATTTAACATCATTATATTTAATACATTTAACTGAATTGGATGTTTAACATCCAAGAAAGACCGAAAAAGGAAAATTATGAGAGCGAAAACTTAAAACATAAAGTTTTGATTGTTATTAAATTGAAATTGTAACTTCTAATTACTGGTTGACTGTATGGTATGGCTTGCTGATGATCGACTTAATTTAATCATTATTACAGTTATCTGTAAACATCGTGTTTAATATGAACATGCGTTACATATCAGAGAAAGAGAGTAAAAAATAAACTAGAACAGTGAATGTGTCAAATTTTAAATACTTAGATGTTGATATAGATAAGTAAAGCTGTAGTAGACTAAAGTTCTGAGGTTTCACAGTCACTTATTGTAGCAAAGCAATTACTGGCATTGACGAATAAACTTTTTGATTATGCATTCGATAAGTAAAAAAAACGTAAAAAATTACATATATACATAAATACATAAATATATATTACATAAAATATATATATATATATATATATATATATATATATATATATATATATATATATATATATATATATATATATATATATATATATATATATATATATATATATATATAAATGCATATCATGGACAACGATAAACAGGACGTGCAGCGCCATGTAGCTGACTGCTGGAGCGGACGCCAGTTCACTGCGTTCAGTTATCCTCCATCTGTCATAGTGCGAACGTTGTCGTAGTCTGTCGCTCGGTTTGAATCGGATTGTTGTTTGTTTCGAGGCACATTGCTGCATTTCTAAGTGGATACTGTTTGTTAACAAAGTTTATTGCAAATTATATGTATTAAAAATGCCGAACAAGTGAGGGGTTGTGAACTGTCGGGGTTATTACGATAAGGAGAACAGGCGCTGCACAGTATCTTCAATGTGCCTGTTTCATGTCTGCCATCTCCAAAACTCACACTTCGTCCGGCGAAAGCTGAAGACCAAGAGTTCAGGTATTTTCTTCAGAAGGATAAGATTACTTCATTTGATGCTTTCAAACCTGAACGTAACCTGCAGAAGCAGTAAAAGAACTTGATTATTTCAAAATCGAAAGAAAGGTTTGTGTGTTTGTTCATCACCTACAACTTCAGTGAATGCAGCATTCACTGTTATATTTTATTTTTTACTCTCTTTCTCTGATATGTAATGCCCGTTCATATTAAACACGATATATACAGATAACTGTAATAATGATTAAATTAAATCGATCATCAGCAAGCTATACCAAACGGTCAACAAGTAATTAGAAAATACAATTTCAATATAATAACAATCACTACTCTATATTTTAAGTTTTTGCTCTAATAATTTTCGTTTTTCGGTCTTTCTCGGATGTTAAACATCCAATTCAGTTAAATGTAATGATATCAAGTCTTAGCTCTAACTAAAGAAAATATTTTGCTTATCACCTAAAATGTGTATAATACCTACCACGTCAGAATTTATATGTATCACCAATGATTACCTCTTAACTCATCATTAAAAAAGCGAAGTTTCATTTGTTTCCCATGTATATTTAACATTCATTGCATGATGTGAATGTTTACGTATACCCGTAGGTACTGCTGTTCTATCATCTATGATAGTATGCATAGAATACTTACCACTTAAGGATTTTATGATAGGGCATCTTTAAAAACCAATGCTGTTACATTTCTTATGCACCAACTTTATTGGAAATGTACGTTTTTGTTTTGTTTGTTTGTCTGTGATTGTCGGAAACAAGCCCACTTTTTGTTCCCCACTAACGCTCGGTGCGTTCAAGAACGGCATTAGTACCACTGTTTAAGACACTTCATCCCAACAATGATTTTTGCTTCTATGTCTGTTTGTTTATATGCGTGAATGTTTGTATGTTTGGTTGTTTGCATTGGAAAAGGTTTAACTATAATCAATTTGTAAAGTCTAAAACTGCAGCAACTCGGCTTTCTATAAGTGGACACTAATCTTATACAATAATACATGTTAAGTGTAGTTAAAATTGGTATTTCAAAGCATTACAGTGTTTTAAACCTTTTAAAATTCACTGTAAAACCTTATTATCCCTTCTATTGCATGAAAGAAGTTATTTTTTGATCAATTTGTCCAATAGAAAATGTTATGTTACTAAGAATGCAATGGCCTCCGCTACCGTAGTCAGCTACGCGGCGATGCACATCCTGGTTATTGTAGTCCTTGATATATATATACGTATATATATATATATATATATATATATATATATATATATATATATATATATATATATATATATATATATATATATATATATATATATATATATACATCTAAATGCCTTGGAAGAGAAATAATCTGAAGAGTAAACACTAATTCATATAAAATTCTATTTAGCTTTGGGCAAAACAAATTTATTTTCTATCAATAAATTTTTTTTGTGCTCTGTGAAAATTTAACCCTTTTAACATGATAACGTTTATCAGGTTAACAAAGCACCAAGTTATAAGCCTGAAATATAACAGAAAAGAAAAAAAACAAGTAAAAAGTAAACAACATAATGGTTTTTGATAAAATTAAATTAGTCGATTTGACTCCAAAGCTGAGGAATTATAGCACGAGTTTGACATATACGTATGTTTCGTTTGAATATTGTTAGCACTATTTCAGTTTATACTTAAGTTGTGTGACAGAGACACATGGTAGACACTTATATGGAGCATGTTTCGTTACCAAGTTAATTTTCTTTAATCATTCATGGGAGCTAAGATTTCTGTATTTGTTTGCTACTTCGATAAGCGAAAATGATGAGTCACGTATTTTTTGAAATTTATAAATGATTGGTTTTTCTTCATATGTATGCGTGGGCAGTATATTCCAAAGCAATGCACCTGAAATTGAAAGAGCCCTTCGACCAGCATCGGATGAGCGGAAACAGATGTTAACATCGTGTCGTCGATCAGGTTTCACACCGTTAGTAGTGGGGTGGATAGAATTTAACAACGTTGGCAGAACTTTGATGGCGATATAGAGAGGAAAATACATATTTGACCTTGTGAATGAGTAGTCTTTGTTCTATCGGGGTCCAATTAAGCTTTTCCATGAGAGGTGTTGCATGATCATTCTTTCTGAAATTTCCTTTACATACTACTTAACAGCAAAATTCATACATTTCTGTAGCTCTATTTGAAGACCTTTAGGTATATCTACCCAGACCATGTCACAGTAGTCAAAGCGGGATAACACTAAAAATTGGATAGCTAATAATCTAGTTTTTTCGTCAAGCATGTTCTTCACGCGGTGAAGGAACATCAATGTACCGTTAATTTCGCTGCATGTTTTCTCCACGTGGGATGTGAAAGACATGTTTTGATCCAACCAGACGCTCAATATTTTTACTTTTCCTACTGGTTCAATAATGTCATTTCCTAACGTTAAAGTTAAATTCGGGAGCTTTTTTATTGTGTTTTTAGAACCAAAAATGATGTACTGTGTCTTGCTTGCGTTAAGCTGGAGATTTTACGTGTTTTAAAAGTATTTCAGCGTTTGATTTTGTTTGAGATAGTTTGGCCGGCGCGCTTGGCATTGCAATTTGTACGTCATCTGCGTCCATAGAAATTCTCGTATTTGACGGTATGGATGGAAAATCATTGATGAAATTCGAGAACAGAAGTGGACCGAGAATAGAACCTTGTGGAACGCCGAAATCGTTTGTATGTGAGATGAAATTGTGTTTTCTAGTCGGACTGCCTGAGAGCAGTTTGCTAGATAGCTCTGAAAACACTGTGTGGCGATGCCTAAGTTAGAGATTTTCTGCAGAAGCCGTGTATGTTCAACACTGTCTAAAGCTTTGGAGAGATCAAGCAAAAGCAAGAGAGTGACTTTCTTAGTGTCAATGTCACTGTATATTTTCTCGGTGATATTAAGCAGCGCATCTTGAGTGCTTGCATATTTTCTGTAAGCATACTGGTTTGGAGGAAGTAAGTTAGATTTGTCCAAATGTGTTGAGAGTTGGTTAGATATTACTTTTTCTAGTATTTTGGATAAGACTGGTAGAAGGCTAATTGGCCTGTAATTTGATGGAGTATTGTCACCTGCTTTATGCAGCTGTTTGATTATGGAATGTTTCCAATGATCCGGGAATTTGTTTGTCGCTATAGAAGTATTGATTATTAAATGAAGCAATGGTGCTGTAAAATTAAAACAGTCTTTGACGTATTGAGGGCTTATGATGTCATGTCCAACTGCCTTTGTATTTTTCAACGAATATAAGATTCTGCGTATTTCCTGTAGACTAACTGGATTTGGTTTCCATATGTTAGTTGTATTTAGTAATTGAGCAGGATTAAGAACAACATCAATAGGTTTATGTGTGGTAAATTTGGATACTTCGTCGAAGACTTTTGCTCTGACTTCAGAGAAGAAAGTATTAAAATTAGTGGCTGTTTCCAATGCATTTTCGAATTTCTTCTCTTCTTTTTTGTCTTTGTACTGTGCTATTTCTTGGATGATTGCCCAGGTTCGTTTTGGATATTTCTTTGCTGTTTGTAGTTACTTTTGGAAGTGCTTTCGTTTTGTTTCGTTAATTTTTTTGCAGAGAGCCATTGCATGATGTTTATAACGGTCTCGTAGAGAGTTGTTCGATTTGTTACATTTAAATTCGTATAAGTATTTTTTTTACACCTTGCACAATTGTTTTATTTCATCCGTTATCTAGGCGGTATGATTTAGTTTAACTCTCCTTGTGGTGTATGGTGCACATTCGTTTAAGGCTCCTAAGAAATTCTCATTGAAAATTGAGACTTGACTTTCAACATCATCGGTGAGTTCCATACCTTGAAATTCATTCCTCCTATCCCATAGTTTTTCCTGGAATAGTTCTGGTGTGTATAGAGTCTTCATCCGGTAGGTAATTAAGCAGGATTTTGGTTTCTCTCATGATTCATTAATGAAACATTCTTCCGCGTGATGGTCGGATACCGAAGGTGATATTTCAGTGCTGATTATTGTTTTAGGATTATGGGTAATTGCTAGATCTAATAGAGTTTAGGCCGTTTTTGTTATGCGAGTTGGTTCTTGGAGCATCTGTGATAGATTAATTCTGTTTATCATTTTGGTTAGCCTATTACTTCTATTAGTTAGGTCTACGTTGAAATCGCCGAAAGCATAGAAGAATTTTTTGGTTTCTGAAATTGTTCAAAAAGTTTTCTGAATGAACTCTAAAGATGATTGTAAAGAAACAGATGGGTGTCTGTAGACGGTGCTAATAATGAAAGATTTCTACTTTTTTACCTGCACGTTAAGCCATACCATTTCTATACCCTCACACATTTCTTTTTCCAAAATCTGTGATGTTGTGTAGAGCTGTTTGATGTAAATGCAAGATCTGCTACCTCTATTAATTTTTGCCATTGTTTCGGTAAAGTGAATAAACTGTGATATTAAAATGTGAGCTTTGAATTCTGGGATCAAATCATGTCTCAGATACGCATAAAATGTCAATGTCTTCAGTTATTATCATTACTTTGATGTCATCCAATTTGTCATTGAGGGTTCGCGCGTTGATATGTTTAATTTTGATACAATTCATTTTAGGGTATTTACTCGAAGTTGTCCATTCGTTACGTCGGGCGGAACATTTTGCATTAAAGTGTGAGGGTTTGGTGAGGTGCTGTTTGGTGTTCGTGGTGCCAGCCAAAGGTGTTGTGTTTACCTTTGCATTATTGTCTAGTCATCTGAATGCTGAAATATTATTAATGGACGCATTTTTTTCCTTAATGAGAGCACTATAGTGGTAGTCTTTCAGATGGACTAGTAAAGGGGATTAGTTTATGTTCCGTGGCATTGTAGGCTGAACTATTGTCTTCCATATGCCACCGTTCATTTCGCTGTAGATATGGATCGGTTTTTGTAGAGCATTGGAAGTAATTTGTGGGATGAGGTTCCCAGCTGCATGATCGAATATTTTATTATGAAGGTATTTGTGTACCAAAAGATCAAGTCTACCACTGTTCTAGTCGATAAAATTTTTGTAGTGGTTTTTATTTCTTGTGCTCTCAGTTTCGATTGTTTTCATTAGAAATTTATAGGCTTGCATTGTGTTCGGTGTTTCGTTAAATTGAAGGGCTACTGCATGGAGGAAACAGTGTCCGTCAGCCAAAGTGTGAACCAATGTTACATTTAATGATTTTGTTACATCATTTATGGAACTTTCCATATGGGCATATGTAGGATTGGATGATGATTTTGAGATGTGATTCAGAAATTTACCGTGAGGCGGTTTAATTTGACATGGAGTTTTCCTATCGTTATGGTTTTTATGATTATTATTATTATGTTTGCATACATAATCATGGTACTGAGTTTTAATTTTTGTCGTTTGGCTGAATTTTTGAGGAGAATACGGCATTTTATAGTTTTGTTTAGCTTTGCATGTTTATTTGGAAGTCCATGACTTATGGATGATAGGGGCATTGCGCAGTCCGTGCTCGCATTGTTAGAAAGTAAGGAGAATTTATTATTTGTTTGTACTTTATAGTTGTTAGCAATTGATTCTGTGGATAGTTGACTTATGTGTATAAAGTGCTGATTCGGTGGACTGCCGTCATTTCGTTTTGAGTGCATTTTCATTTTGGGAAGATCCAACGTGTGTCAAGCATTTACGTGCTAATGATTAGTTACTGTTTTAGAACATGTGTTGTTTATTTTGGTTGTATTCATTATTACGAGTTTATTGGGCGACTGTTCAAGATCAGTGTTTTTGTCTGGGATTTTTCCAGAAAGTGAGTAGAACGGTGTGTTGAGTTGCAGCGTTGATTTCATAGCAATTTGGACTATAAATTTTTGAGTTTCCTTTCTAATGTGAGGCAAGGTTTGGTGGTTCTTGATTGTCTGAGCGTGAGTTAAAGCACATGTTTGGAGTGGAATAAATGTGAAATCTAATTCTTTGCAGAGCGTGAGCGCTTTACTCAGTTGTTGATCACTGCAGAAATTGACTATATAAGTACGGGCAGTGGAGTGTTTTGTCGCAATAACTTTTTTTGATTTGAGTTAGGCCTGATTGTAAAAGGTGCAGGTCCCGGAAACAGATTATGTAATTTTTAATTTTTGGCATCCGATTTATAGTATGCAGAAGATCATTAAATTGACCAGATGAGATGGTTTGGGCAGTTCTCCGAATCAGCACTTCATACACATAAATCAACTATCCACAGACTCAGTGGCTAACGACTATAACGTACAAACAAATAATAAATTCTCCTTACTTTTTAACAATACGAGCACGGACTGAGCAATGCCCCTATCATCCATAAGTCAAATACATCCAAATAAACATGCAAAGATAGACAAAACTATAAAAATGCTGCCTTCTCCTCAAAAATTCAGCCAAACGACAAAAATAAAGACTCAGTACCATGATTATGGATGCAAACATAATAATAATCATAAAAACCATACACGTGCTCTTTTCTTTCTGGCTGTTCGTATAACATTCGAGGTTACATAATAAATAATTTCACCCGATCAAGAGCTCTGATCATAAGGCAATAAAATATTTATCATTACTAATTGAACGCTCAAAGCATCAATACAAAAAGGACAAGATCCCAGTAATGTCAAAAGAAAATACTACAGCTGTGGCTGCGACTAAATAATATTAACTATTACCAATTGAACCATCAAAGTATCAATATAAGAAGGACAAAGTCCCAGCAATGCCTAAAGAAATTAAAATTATTTTCAACCATTACATATTTAACGCTCAAAATATCAATAAAAGAGGGACAAGATCTCAGCAATAGTAAAAGAAAATATTAAAATATTCAACCATTGTTAATTGAAAGTTTGAGTCGTCAATACAAGAAGGTGTAAACCCCAACAATGTTGAAAAATATCGATGTTAAAATAACGATGTTGAAATAACGATGAATTTTGAAGAAAAAAACATCACAGCTGTATGCTAACGATATCGACAATGAATATTATAATCTTTTGTGCGCTGAAAAAAAATTATGACTATGCACTAACAATGACTATGCACTGCTCTGAGATTACAATAACAATGTTCCAAGTGATTTAAAATGTGTTTCGAAATCGAGAGGATAGAAGCCAAATGCGTATTTAAAAATTGTGTAAATGTATTCGGTAGACATATAAATGTGTTAGACAGAGATGCGTTAGGATGTGTATACATGTATTATTGTCAGGTTAAGATAGCAATGTTATGTTTATGAGTTGCCCAACGTGGAAATATTTCGAATGCGTAATAAATAACAAAAAACGTGAAATGCAAGGATAACAACATGTGAGGTGCATAAAACGAAAGGAATAACGTAGCATTATTATAAATAAGGAAGGAACAAGTGGTATTAAAAGAAGTAGGGGAGTGATAAAAGAATTTTTCCGTGTTATCTACGATATTGCTGGAGAAATTTGATTCCGAAAGCTCAAATTTCTTTTTTCCATGGGACGGCATGTGTCATGATTGTAATGATACATTCATAGGTTTACATATTGCAGGCGATGTATGAGGTATGTGTATTAGGTGTGTGTATCACACGAGGAACAAGGTATCAAGTGAGGAGCGGTAAACCGAGAGGCGAGCTCCAGGGCAGGGGAAACTTAAACAGTAGGGTTTGAAAAGAGTGGCGGTGTTTGATTTAGTGGCTAAAGAAAGTGTCAAAACACTTGGAAATTTATTGGTAGAGACCTTGTGACTCTCAAAAATTACGCAGTCGTGAAACTCTCAAGCTGACTGAAGAATGAGCGGGGTATATCACTGACGTTTAGAAACCTATTTCAGACCATTGGACAAGTAGGGAGATTGTAATACGGGAAAGATACGTGGGAGGTGCAAAGTCCGTATAAAAACGGTAGGAAGGATAGATGAAGAGACTTGGAAACTAGACCTCAGCGACGATGTGGGATATTGGAACTAGAGCGACATCTACGTTAGGGGCATAAGAGGGCTTAGAAGCACCATGATACGAGGAAAATTAGCGGCATTATTGTGTGATATCGTGAGTGTTAAACATTGTAGTCCATCATCAGAATCGAATCTCCAGTGTAAAAGCAAGTTCTAATATTAAGATTGTCAATGTAGTCAAGGTAAGCGACAGGGTAAATTTCGTAAGTTGTCGTGATTGTCCATCGATTTAACTAAATTGTTCCGTGTGTACACTTAATTATTCAACTATTAGGTATACAATTGATCCATTGATAGTGTACTGGTTAATAGGACATCATGTTGTGATTCATCGGCTAATATGTGGTAGATGGCTCGCATTTCCCATCCCGTTGTCTTTAGGATAACATGTATTAAATCTTTTGTGTTTATTATTGAAGACTCGGCAACACCTTTTACAATTTTATGTATTCACAGGTTTAGAGTCCCTCTAATGCGATTACCTTGTGTATCTTGCATTCATTTATTGAGTTATTTACACTCATTATTTGGAGGGCAAAAACATATACTCGGCTAAGTAGCACTTTTCACTAGTCGTCTAAGTACGACAGTACGAGGGGGCTTCAAAATGTTCGTGGAAAAAAGCTTTCAAAAAGTTCGTGGAAAAAGGACAGTTTGAAAAAAAGGTCAAAGTCATAATGTTTATTTTTCAACATATGCTCCATCTAGGTCAATACATTTCTGCAAAAGCTAATACCAGCCTGTAAGTCCATCTGTGTAAAACTGAGTCATGCGATTTGAACCATGTCATGGCACTTCTTCTTACTGCTTCAACAGATGGAAACTGGGTACCTTTCAATGATTTTTTCAGGTTTGGAAATAAAAAGAAGTCGGATGGGGCTAAGTCGGGGCTATAAGGTAGATGTCGAATGATTTCCCATCGAAATTCGCGTAGCACAGCTCTGGTCTGCCGAGCGCCACGCGCAGGTGCATTGTCGTGGTGGAAGAGGACGCACCGATGCAGTTTCCCTGGGCGTTTTTCTGCGATTTTCTTGGACAATTTTCTCAAAATCTCTTCATAATAAAGAGTTGTAATAGTTTTCTTGTTCTCGAGGAAATCAACTAACAAGATCCCCTCTGCATCCCAGAAGACAGTGGCCATAACCTTTCCTCTTGAACGCTCAGATTTTGCTTTGACTGGCCCAGTTCCACCCCTGGGCAGCCACTGCTTCGATTGAGTTTTGTCCTCGGGATCGTACTGGTAGAACCATGTTTCATCCCCGGTCACAATTCGCTGCAGAAAAAGTTCAGGGTTCTCATCCCACTTGTTCAAAATTTCCATAGAAAAATCTGCCCTCGATTCCTGCTGATCTGGGCGCAATAGCCTAGGAACCCATCGAGCGGAGAGCTTGCTCAGTCCCAAACTGTCCACCAGAATTGTGTGTGCAAAACCCACGGAAATGTTGAGTGTGTCTGCTACTGATTCGGTGATTATTTGCCTATCCTATTCAATGAGGTCACGAACAGCATCAATGTTTTCCACACAAACTGATGTGCATGGCCTGCCGCTGCGGGGATCATCTTCAGTCTCATTTCTTCCGCTTCTGAAACGACTAATCCTTTTATAGGTTGCTGATTTCTTTGAGGCATTGTCACCATAAACTTGTTCCAGAGAGTCAATGATTTGGCTGTTCTTCCACCCAAGCTTCACCATGAATTTGATGTTTGTCCTGGTCTCGATTTTGGCAGATGCCATGTTGCTTGAACGGTTACTGCCTTGCAAATGGCGGCACCGCGTTGTAACATTCATTTAAGGGTTCATGTAAGAACACGTTATAACACGTTGATACAGGAACGTTCTGGTGCATTGACATTATATTCTTTTCATATAATTTTCAGTTATGTCCATTTTCCACGAACTTTTTGAAGCCCCCCCGTAGAGTCGTCTATGCCACTTAGCTAACTTTCTTTTTCATATAATCACACGGTAATATCCATCTATGCTTGCATAATAGAGTTTTAAACTAGAGCAAATTCTTGCTGCGTTGGTTAGCTATTTGACAACGGTTGTGATTAGCTGCTGCTTTTTTAAAGAAAATAGGAAGGTAATTGAGTGAGAAGAAAACGTGTGAAGTTACACTGATGTGTCAACCCTCACCGTAAAACCTCAATCTGAAGAAATGAAAATCACCCATAATCCAAATTAGGTTAATTCATAGAGGATTAGGTATTAGTTCAATGTGAGGTTTCAATTTTGAATTTACGCATATAATAATGAAATACCTTGTGGTAGTCATGTTAAAGCTACCATCTTAAGAAGCATAAGCTATCTTTCATACACATATAGATATAGCCTGTCGACGATATTTCAATATATATATTTAGGTAACCGAGACTACGTCATTGATTTTTAAATTACCGGATTAAATTTTATTATTAAAAAATAAAATATACATAGAGAATGCATTACTCCAGTCAACATGATTTTTCCAGCACTAGTTATTCCAATGGTGTGTAGATAATTTTGGAGTGCATCTGTTTTTATCCATCACATTAACATATAAAAATATAAAATATTGCAATTACATCTAAAAATTTCAATTATATATTCATTAAGAGGAGATAAAGAAACGTAGATATAAAAATGTAATGATTCCTAGAACAAAGTTGAGGGAGTGATTGCAAATTCGCTGGTAAAAATAGATGTGAAGATAACGAAACAATTAAGGTGATAAAAGCTTATTCGTTGTGTTCATGCTACAACTGTATGAATTTTTTCTTCTCTGACAATCTCTGATGTACTTTGACGAAAAAGGTTACACGCAATATAATGGGATAGTTTAAGTTCACAACAGTAAAGCTAATATCTTGTAATTAAATGCGGGAGGAAAGATGAAACTTTTTACATTGCGATTTCTAATTTGCTGGTCGATCGCTCAGCGTGATGAGTCGATAGTGTCAAGTATTCCTGGCTTTCGCTTCTCGTCACAGACACTGGGGAAAGTTGAACATATGTATATAGCTGAAGCAGTCTCTACTGTGATTAAGAGCTTCGACGAATTGCTTCATCAAACAAAGTTTAATGTGCAGCGGGGGAAATGAAATGTTTTCATATCAGCCTGATGGTCATTATTGATTTTTTTGCTACCATGCATCAAAGTGTTTTTGGTGGGCTTTTTTCCACACAGTGGTCTGCAGTACTGACCCAGTATGTCAGGAAGAAGGTATTTCGTACTAGCTCTTTGCTGGCCCAGCAGAAAGTTCATCATTTTAAAATCCACACAAATTAACCATCCTTGAACATGCTATTGCAACTTCTCTAGAAAAATCTTGATTTGGCTCATACATCTTTCATTTTTACGGAGTGCAGGTGGTCTTAAAGTCAGATTCGATACGATCAAGTTATTCAATTCAGTTACGGTCGACACCCTTAACTACTTGCTATTCACGAGCTGTAAAAAAACATATGAGATAATACTTAAATAAAGGTATCTACATAAAACTCTCACTATCCTAAAAACAATACACTAAATTACTTCACTAAACATTCACTGGTTATCCACAACGAGCAAAGAAAAGCATTTTATAGAATCCATGAAGATGAGGTACACCGAAAACACTTAAGTTTCATACCAGAAAAAATTTGTTGAGTAAAAATTTATTGTAGAGCATTAAACATTTGTCATCAGCTTTTCTAAATTTTCTCGGATATTTTGCGAACCCTTTATGATAGAATATTATTGAATATATTTCAATATATTAAATTTAAAAAAATAAACTTTTAATATGCTAATTACTCAAACAATTATCGTTAAATAAGGGTCCGGAATTAGTTTTGATACTCGGCTTTTGTTTGGTCTTTCTGTAAATTGCCGATTCAATTTCAACGATCGACCCCTCGACGACCACTATGTGCATCCTGCGACGTGTGAATACATCGGTTAGTAGTAAATGATTAGACATGGCATCCAGAGGAAAGAAGATCCTTCAGTTAAGCTTCAGAATCGAAAACAATATTTGTCCTTTTGTGGAAGAATCTGCTTCTGTTGGTAAGTTCGTCGCTATGCATACCTTCTTGTATACCGGCTGAGCCATGTTTGGATTGACTTGGACTTGAAGGTGTGTGAGACGTATAGGAAGACAGGTATCTTTTCTTCCCAAATTTTAGTTAGTGATAGTAAGTAAAAATGATTTCAATTCATGTTGATTTGAATCCTGAATTCGCAAGTCTCCTAATTTATATAATTATACACTATCTCACTACCTACATCTGCTACAAAACTTTTCCAATTTTAATCCAATAAGAACTAATGAAGTTATATTGGCAAGCACGTTATTGTTCAATAAAAAGGATTTACGGTAAATTTGTGTTCTTGTTATTTGAATATATGTACTTAAAATATCCATGAATTTTATTTTAAATTTTGTAGGGGAATCCTGCTAGTGTACCCAGTCATCAAATGTTTAACTGCATTTTCAATGAACAAATTTATTTTTTAACTTTAATCTAATTTGCTTCAGTTTCTGTAATACATGAAGTTGGTCCTTCATATATTCAACATTAAGTGGTCCTAAATATTAGTATCCCAGACACAAATTGTAGCTTGAATAAACCGTACTGCTAAGCGACCTATGAAATGCTACGCTACGTTTTTTTCAGTATAAAAGGGTTGCCACACGTCCATGAAAATCTCGAAATGTCATTGAAAACAATTATTTGTTCATGAATTTTGAAACTTTCTTGAAAATCTGTGTTGTGTTTGTAGATTTCGGAAAAAATGTTAAGTTATTCAAAGCAAACAAGAGCAGCTTATGTCATTTGCATGCATACAGGGTGTCCCACAAAAATGTCTACGACTTCCCTCAAAAATGTCCCCGACTTTTTAATTGATTATAGCTCCGCTTTAAATTAACATATTTTAATTTTCTTTTTTCTTACAATGTAGTAAATTTTGTTTTCTTTTCGAATAATTATAATTTTTGAAAATTAGTTGAATAACCACTTCACACTGATTGATTTACTGAAGGGGGTAGAAAAACTATTTGTTCAAAGGAAAATTTTGAAAAAAACACTGGTGTTCTTTTTCATTTTTCAATACCTACTGTTAAAAAAAAATTCACAGAAAATGTATCCTACAGACCAACAAGTATTTAAATCCTCTGAGAGGTTATTTGCTTATTAATTTCATCATTTGATCACCCCCTAAAATGCAGCTGACTAAAGAGCAAAGAATTTTCATCGTATTGGAATATGAAACAACAAAAAAACTGTGAACAAGTTACAAGAACATTTAATGAAACATTCCCGGAAATGAACTCGCCCGATAAGAAGACTGTGTATCGCACAGTTAGAAAATTCAATGAACATGGAAATATCAGCAACCGATACAAAGGAAACTCAGGAAGGAAAATAATTCAAAGAACCGAAAATAACATCGCAATTGTCCAGCGAGCGATTACTGAAAATCCTACAACCTCTGTCAGGTGCAATGAGACCAACCTCTCCAAGTCTTCATTCCATAGAATTTTATAGAAAGATATTCGTCTTGATCTATACAAGATGCAAATCAAGCATGAGTTACTGCCCTGCGACTATGCTAGGAGGAGAGAGTTTTGCAATTGGTCCAATAACATTTCCATTTTCACGAAGACCACCCCAAACTGACAGCTTCTCTTTTCTTATGCCTTTTTCGAATACATTTCCTTCTAGTGGATTATTGCTCCAAAACCTAGTATTTTGAGTATTCACTCTTCCATTCATAGAAAATGCTGCCTCATCATTAACTACCAACCTTTCCGTAAACCTTTGATCTTTCAAAATAAACCAATTGCAAAACTCTCTCCTCCTGGCATAGTCACAAGGCAATATTTCATGCTTGATTTGCATCTTGTACGGATGAAGACGGATATCTTTCTTGAAAATTCTATGGAATGTAGACTTGGAGAGGTTGGTCTCATTGCGCCTGACAGAGGTTGAGGGTTTTCAGTAATCGCTTGGTGGACAATTGCGATCTTATTTTCGGTTCTTTGAATTATTTGCCTTCCTGAGTTAACTTTGTATCGGTTGCTGATACTTCCATGTTCATTGAATTTTCTAACTGTGCGATACACAGTCTTCTTATCGAGCGAGTTCTTTTTGGGGAATGTTTCATTTAATGCTCTTATAACTTGTTCACAGTTTTTTGTTGTTTCATATTCCATTACGATGAAAATTCTTTGCTCTTTAGTCAGCTGCATTTTAGGGGGTGTTCAAAACGATGAAATTAATTAGCAAATAACCTCTAAGAGGGTTTAAATACTTCTTGGTATGTAGGATACATTTTGTAAAATTATTTTTAACAGTAGGTATTGAGAAATGAAAAAGAACACCAGTGTTCTTTTTCAAAATTTTCTATTGAACAAATAGTTTTTCTACCCCTTCAGTAAACCGATCAGTGTGAAGTGGTTATTCAGCTAATTTTCAAAAACTATAATTATTCTGAAAGAAAACAAAATTTACTACATTGTGAAAAAAAAGAATACTAAAATATGTTAATTTAAAGCCGAGATATAATCAATTAAAAAGTCGGGGACATTTTTGTGGGACACCCTGTATAATGAATGTATATTGGATGACAGTGGTAATTAAATAACTTCACTGATTCATATTTTTCAATGTGAATGGGTATAATCCACCTCATGTCCAACCCTGGTATATTCCAACCACTTATCTGTGCATGTTAAAAAAAATCATATAAATAGTTACACAACTAAGAACTGTCTGTATTTGTAGACAAAAGTCTCTCATATGTAGGAACTGAAGCAAATTAAATAAAAGTAAACATATATATATTTTTTCATTGAAAATGCAGTCAAACTTTGATGGCTGGCTACAGGAGCAGGGTTCCCTCACAAAATTGAAAATAAAATTCATGGACATTTCGAAGACAAACATTGAAATATCAGGGACACAAATTTAATGAAAATCAATTGTATTAACCAATTATATGCATGCCAATATAACTTCATTAGTTCTTATTGAATCAAAATTGAGAAAGTATGATAGCAAATATAGGTAGAGAGATAGTATCTAATTACAGTATATAAATGAGGAGAATGCAAATTCATGATTCAGATCGACATGAATTGAAATTATTTTTACTCTCTGAAAATCCAAGGACACAATATATTTTTATTAGCCTTTCTAAATTTGAGGACAAATAATTTTTTTAAATACGTTTCAAGATTTTAAGGATGTGTGGTAACCCTAACTAACCAGCTAATAATGTGTAGAAGTATCCTACTCAAACTATAGAGGGCAACCTTACCTCATAGTTTTGTGAGGTAAGGTGGTTCTTTGTACGGTGAATGTTGAATCAGAAATAAATTTGAAAAGTATCTAATTATGTTCAAATATTTTATTTCAAAATCCTTGATAACTTCCATTCAGTCCATTTATGGAACATTACAGTTCTATTTAAATTATTTTTACTGCAGAAAAATGTCTTATACATAATTAAACAAGGGAATTCACAGTATCATATGTGATAAGCGCATGGCTATTACTTAGGGTGTTGCAACCCTCTGGACCAGAGCTTCTTACCTATGTAGATGTGACGTGTGATGTGGTATAACTATTTTCAGTACGGGAATAATTTGTATAAAATTTTCTATGCAATAAGCTGCAAACAGTGATAGAACAAAGATTGACTTTTGTTATTGTTAAAATCAGTTAAAAAACTAATAACAGTAAAAGATGTGCAACGGTCAATAGCATAGGTTCTGGTGAAAAAACCGTTTTTTTCATCTCAATTCTGACATTCATTTTCTTTCATTTTTGGGATTCCAAGTGGACCATTTGCTGCAGTTTCAAACTCGGCTATGAAAGCATCGCTGACTATTGAATTTTGATTGAATGAATATAAGTTAGCTAAGTAGCGTATACGACTAATGCGACTGCAATAAATTTTGTGTGGCAACCCAGCTAGTGTCCCCAGTCATTAAAGTTTAACAGCATTTTCAATTGCAAATTAACATTTTTACTCTAAATTAGTTTGCTGCAGGTTCTGTAATGTATGTAGTTGGTTCTTCACGTGTTCAACATTAAGTGGGCTAAAATATTAGTATCCCAGATACAAACTGTGGCGTGAATAAACCGCACATAATAACCTTTGAAGTGTCACCCTGCGTTTTTTTCAGTACAGAACTACCACACGTTCTTGAAGATCTTGAAACGTCGTGTAAAAAATTATTTGTCCTTGAATTTTGAAATGTATTTTAAAAGTTGTTCTATGTCTCTGGATTTTGAGAAAGTAAAATTAATTTTTTTTAAACAAACGAGAGCAGCTTATGTCATTAGCATGCATATTGTGAATACGTATTGTGTGACAGTGGCTGTTGAATCACTGCACATACGTATAATTGTAGCATTGTATTGTGGATACCAAAGGCACCCGACTGCTATAAAATGCGTAACTTTTTTGTTTCATAGCCTCTTTTTCTTTCAATATGAAAACTACGGAAGGACGGCGCCTGGCAAATGAAAAAAAAACAATTTATTAAAAAATAAATATCAATTCATTAAAAATATATTAAACAATTCATTAAAAACATTCCAGTATGTATGTTTAGGTACCCAAGATTGTTATTGATTTTAAACAATGGATGTAATTTTGCTTAGAGGATATACAAAATAATTAAAATAGCCTAACCTAACCTAACCAAGTTTTCAGGGAAATCTAGCACTTGTACACCAACATCTTCAAGACTGCAGCCCATCTCAAATCTCGGGTAACCGTGATTTAAATTTCTTCTCGGCAATACCCCGTTCTTTGAGAACATAACCCTGAAGTTGTACATGTACTACAGTTCTGAAGAAATTAGTGTACAAGTTCTAGACTTTCCTGACTACGTTAGGTTAAAATGGTAGCCATAGCATGATTTCCACATAAAATTTTATTATTTATTGCGTAAATTCACAATTGCAATCTCAAATTCAACTTATAACTAATTTTTTATGTTTTAAACTAATTTGGATTATAGGTGACTTTCATTCTTTCGGATAGAGATTTTACAGTGAGTGTTAGTTAATAGAACGTCAACCATTTTATTTTCACTCAAGTAACTTCCCATTTCTTAAAAGTACAGCAGCCAGTCACAACCGTGCACAAATAGGCAACAAATGCAGCAAAAATTTGCTATTATTTCACACTATCTGGGCCATGTACACATAGATGACTATCACAGTTTAATACATTGCCTCCGATTGCTTGATTGGTGTAAAACTTCACTTTGTACGCATAGTCACTGGAAGGATCTGAAAAAATTACAGAACCTAACCTAAGTGGTACACATACGTACCACTTCGGAGTCAACGTGTTAATTTAATGGGAATAACAGTTAGATAAGTAGCATCAACGCCTATGTTCACGTGCATAGACAGACGACTAGTGAGAATTGCTACTGAACCGTGTTCATGTTTTTCCTTTAAATTCAATTAACTCCCAAAATTTCATGAAGTACGACATTCTTCTATAGTATTTAGTTAGGACATACTTCTATAATATGTTACAGTAGAAAAATAATACAGTAGGTCATCGAATATCCGAAAACCGATTAACCAAAATATCAGTTACCTGAAAGCCGAATTTCCTCGTGAAAATTTCGAAAGGCGAAATGGAAATTTTGGACTCCTTTTAATAAACTGTAGTCCCATTAATGCACTGTTATTTATGGAGTACATTTTCACAAGGTATGTATTTATAAGATGTGTTACAAAATATACAGTTTGTGTTTAATATCACCATTTCCTTGTAAATTTCGGTTAATTTTTGATATCCGAACACCTCCCCGGTTACCATTTGATTTGGATAATCAATGATCTACTGTAAACGAGTATTCAGAGATTAATATGTATTTAGAGCAATAGAGATGAGCGTGATGTATGTTTTTAACTAATAAGGTAAGGCTCCTTTCAATGCCTGATCATCATTGCATTGTAGTCGTATAAGAAAACTATAATATTAGTTTAGCCCATAAATTTACGGATACTGAGGGAAGATGACGAATAATTTTACCTGTTTTTTTGACCGTCGTTTTTGGACCCTCGTTTTTTGACCCTCGTTTTTTAACCCTCGTTTTTTGACCCTCGTTTTTGACACTCGTTTTTTGACCCTCGTATTTTGACCCTCGGTTTTTAACACTCGGTTTTTAACACTCGTTTTTTGACACTCGTTTTTTGACCATCGTTTTTGACCCTCGTTTTTTGACCCTCGTTTTTGACCCTCGTTTTTTAACCTATATATATGAACTAAACTAATATCTACTAAAAAATAAACTTTTTTTCCCGATTATTATAGAAGTGATGGCTCATAAAATATTTCATCACAGATGTTCATCCCGTGCGGAAAAGGTCTGAAGACTCTCGTGAGAATCTTCTGAATGGTCCACCTGCACCAAAGCCAGCTAGAAAAATATCCGAATTTTCATATATGAGTGATGGAGGGAAAACTTATTGTAAAGGGTGTGGCAAAAGTCAAATGATGTATTTAGAATTATTTTATGCAAAAACTACTTGAGATAGAAACTTTGGGTGAAATGCAAACGAAATAAAGGGCTTTGGAATTTTTATTCAAATAGGATATCATCTAAATGTGTGGTGATAGTAGTGATGTGTAATGATAGTAGAGATAAATCATAGCGATGTGGAATGATGTGTTAACGTATAAGGATGTGTGTAATGTGTTATAAGGATGTGGGAAGGTGTACAGGCATGCGGGGAGTGCGAGCAGTTAGGCCTCAGACTCATTAAAAGCCAGCGGCCATCGAGCAGCAGAACACAAATAAAGCAAGCAACGTAAGCAAGCCTGAGCAACGGACGCATTAAAAGCCATCGAGCAGCAGAACAAAAACAAAGCAAGCAACGTAAGCAAGCCTGAGCAACGGACGCCCAGCAGGTGAATATGTCCTATGAGAGCCTCGAAAAGTGGGAAACATTGAAGAGACTAACGGTTAAAACTGCGAACGGACACAAGCAAGACCAACTGCGAAAGGAGGGGCTAAAAGTTAGGAGGCGTGGTTCTAGAAAACACCAACGGAAGATATATAAGCAGCAGTCAGGAAACCAAGAGGGTCAGAATAGCAAGGCGATAAGTGTGAACGACAGTGCTAAGAGCGACGACGATTCTACAGCGGGGGTCTACAAGCTGGGGGAGCGAGTGACATCGGGGCGACAACAAGCAAAAGACAAACACATCGGTGGGAGGGAGGGAACTACGGGACCTACGTAACCCACGGGAACTACGGGACCTAAGGGAGCTACGGAATTTACGGAATAAACGGAATTTACGGAATCTACGGGATCAGCCAGGATCAGGATCGGGATCAGAATCTAACGGAAGCTGTCGGAATCTATCGGGATACCTACATCTACTACCACTACTACATCTAGGAGTAATTGGAACCTTGGAAAAGTGCACATAAACTTGGGAAAATTTCACCATCAATTAATTTGGAGCTGCTCGGGGTTTCAGCATCACTTGGATTTAATGTCTACGTGATTGCTTCAGAACATCGTCAACAGGAATCAAGTGGAATACTAATTAATACAACTTTACCTTGGCCCTGTAAACCCAGTGGAGACTGGAACCAGCGAGAAGAGCCTGCACATGCATAGTGTAAACGATAGGTGTGCTGTGCGACGTGTAGGGCTACTGAGCGTGTGTGCGTATGGTGTGTGCGTCCGTACGGCGAAAAGATATAACTGACTTCCCAGGGATGATAATTTTGTTATTGAACTGGTTGATGAAACTGCAGTGATCATTAGGTCAGGAGTATAGTAAATTAGAATTAACAGTGAGGTTAAGTGACAGGATTGGAGTGTTTTCAGTGAAATTTTTCGTGCCCGCGTGCATTTAGGATGTATTGTTAGATAGGACAGTGTTTCAACTCAGCAACTACTCGGCATTGTGTGATTTAAATAATTATTGTGAGTGGGATTAATCGATTTGAGGAGATAAAATTACTTTGATTCATAACAATTTTTTGTGATTTTCATGTGTTTTCCGTGTGGTTCCCCAGTAAATGTTAAGCTTATTAATTGTGTCTATACCCTCCTTGTGTTGGCCTCACTAATGCATAATATAGTATTCATGTCAGGGGGTTTGGATTCCTCCAATTTGCGACGTCTCTCTCTCGTCATGTAAGATCGATTGCATTCAATTAACGTAAAATGTGTATGTAATACACTGATCTTGTAAGAATTCGATTAATGCTCGTAATCATTATGAATTTGTCCTATGACATGTAGAGAGAGAGAGAGAGCACGTATCGCCACAATGTCCACCATGTTGGTTTGTGCCCATGCGCATTCTTTTCGTAACAGAATCCATCACTTTTCTTAGCATCTGGGGAGGAATGTTGCGAATCTCTTGAGAAATGTTCTCCTCCAAATGTTCCAAAGTACGAGGCCTATTAATGTATACTTTTGATTTGAAGTACCCCCATAAAAAGAAATCCAAAGGGGTCAAATCACAAGATCTAGGAGCCCAATGAATATCATCACAACGTGAAATTAATCGATTTGGTAAAATTGTCTTCAAAAGTTGAATTGATTTCTTTGTTGTATGAGCTCCTGCACCATTTTGTTGAAACCATATATTCCCATCTTGAATTTGAGGTCTTAAACATTCTTCAATGAACTTTTGATATGCAGCTCCAGTTACAGTCGCAGTTTCTCCATTCTGATTTTCAAAGAATAGGAACCAATAATCCTTTCACTTGTCATACCGCACCAGACAGTAACCTTTTGTGAGTGAAGTGGAATTTCATGCGCAATTTTTGGATTTTCAGCACTCCAATATCTACAATTTTGTTTGTTCACATAACCGGAGAGCTGAAAATGTGCCTCGTCAGACATTTTGAACATTTTTTTTCTTTTGAAGACAATTTTCCCAAATCGAATAATTTCACGTTTTGGTGATATTCCTTGGGCTCCTAGATCTTGTGACTTGACCCCTTTGGATTTCTCTCTATGGGGGTATTTAAAGTCACAAGTATACTTTCCTGAAATGCTAAGAAAAGTGATGAATTCTGTTACAAAAAGAATGTGCATGTGTATAAACCAATATGGTAGACATTCAGATGATATCCTATTTAAATAAAAACTCTAAAACCCTTTCTTTCGTTTGAAATTCACCCATAGTTTCTATCTCAAGTAGTTTTTGCATAAATTAATTCTAAATATATCATGTGACTTTTGTCACACCCTTTATTATGGGTGAGTATTATTTCACACGTACATCAATCTATAATACTAGTGGAACCAGCAGTCAAAAAATGAATACATTTCCATAATAATGTTTAATATTCACCTCGGTTAACTTTTACTTATAGTTCTTATGATGAGTAATTGGACCTCAACCTTTTCGTGCCTGAATTATGTTCAAATAAACTTGGATTTTTAGTGATGAAAACCTTTTAATAGATATTAAATTGGAAAAGTTCAATCATTGCAAATATTGATCCTATATAAAAATATAATTGATTTTATGGAATGCAGTATAATTCTAAATATATTACTCATCTGCATTTTTTAATGTTGCATAATATATACTTCTCATGAGCACATTCAAGATACTTTTGCTAAATAAAAACTGTTATTGAATCTTGTTATAAGGAAATTAACTAAATCACAAATCAGCTAATGCAATGATGGTATGCAGTAATTGCTAATTGATCACTTAACTTATGTGATGAAAAAATCGTTAAAGATATATTATTGTTAAAACATTAAAATGGCTCTACAATACTTTGGAGTTCAAAGACAAAATATTTTTCAAATTAATACCTTAGAATTACGAATGATGAGAAAACGGGTTTGCAATCCCTAGTTTTAATATTGTGCATGAGTTCGCAATTTCCCTTGCTAAAATAATACACATTTTAACAGGGCTTTAGCATTGTAACGTGGTGAGTGGATTTGTCTTGAAATGGATAAAATATACGAATGGTAAAAAAAGGGCCAGAAGATATATTGAACTTGCCTCTGAATTATTTCAGGAATTGAGATTTTCTACAGAATAGAATAGAAAATGGCAATAGGAACAAGCACTTTGGTCCATTCTTGGGTTGTTACCAAAGTCCCATGCCGTCTAAAGTAGCTTCAGTCACACGCACATTCACCTCAATCAAGCACATGCACCTCAATCATGTGAGCCATTTCAGTCACGTACTCGCACTTTTCTGACACACGGGCATTTCAGTCATACACATGTACTGCAATCATACGCAGGCCCCAGAAGTTAGGGACATAAAATCGGTACGTTATAATGCTAGGGATTCGTTATCCAGTATTTGTCGAGATGATTTTTAAATGTGTTCACAGTGCCAGTAGAAACGATGTTCTGTGACAGCTTGTTCCAGGTTCAGCCAGTTTTAACCTACAGTAATTGCAAACACAGTAGCATACATAGCTATGCATACATCGGTTAAAGTATTATTTATGCAGATACTTAATCATGGATAAACTGTTTATTCATTATAAAGTATCTGCATAAATAATACTTTACCCGATGTATACATAAGTATGCATACAGTGTTTAAAATAATTACTAATTTACAATACCAAATGCATAAGTGTCATTCATTTTTCCATACAGGACTTCAGTATGGTGATTTCGGAAATAGATGCTAAAGCACAACATTGTTTTGGGCTGATGTTTTTCGGAAGCAGGTTCCGAGGTACAAAAAACTGATTCAGAAGGCCAGAAACGGATTCCGAAGAACCAGACGGTGATGTTGGTGACTCTGATATAAATAATTCATCACAGATGATAAACGATGTCTCGGAAGATGCTGATGTCATTATCAATTATGATCATCTAACGACAAGTAACGGTGTTCGAGACAGTAAGGTCAAATGATTTTCAACTGGTAAGTCTTAAAAAAATAGTTAAAAAATTTTTGACCAACATCGGATCTCATACAGTTTCATGATTGAACTCATTGTATTGTATAAACAGGAAGGTCTGGTTGCCTACAAAGAGAAAATACAACGTTTTCTCAAACTCCAGATTTCAAGAGTTTTACTCCTGGTCGAGGATTCTGAAACTCTCATTTATTTGTTTTGTTTTTGTATTTTCAGCTAATGTTATGTCTATAAAAATGTTTGACCGAACACTACGATTTGATACGAGTTAATGACATTTTTTTTCAGATTAAATTTTCTTAGATTTCTATAGGTGATTTTCGAAAATTCAAAAAAATGTAATCCTGCCTTTTCCTCTTTTTTGAAGTTAGATCAATGTCTGATAGAGTGCTATAAAGAAGGGAAATGTTTTTTTTAATTTGATTTTTTATACCTTTTCCGGGAATCATCTGAAAATTCAAAAATTTAATCTCTTCCCACTGTTGATCGATTTTCGTTCAAATGATATGCTTTATGAATTTAAAATGATGGGGGAAGATGAATGATGCTACCTCAATTTTACATTTTAATGAACTATATAGGTAACGATCGATTTGTATGTGATGATGCACATATGCTGCTTCGTCGGACGTTTTTTTTTTTATGTTTAGCTAGAATCACAAGACGTTGTACCGGTATACTAATTTCTTTCCAAATGGATAAATTGACTTGTTTTTGTTTTACTTAAATGCTTTTATTTTTTAAATGCCTGATCATTATTGCATTGTCGTCGTATAAGAAAACTATAATTTTAGTTTAGCCCATAAATTTACGGATTCTGTGGGAAAACGGCGAATAATATTACCCGTTTTTAAACTTTGGAGAACTATATAGGTACAAATTCATACTCTGTGACGTATTTGGGAAGCATACGTGCCACTTTGGCGGACGGCATCTAGTTTGTTTTGTACAAAATTAGAGATCGACGATTGAATTTGAGGCAGTCAATGGTCTACAAATTTTGGGGACCCCTGGTCTAGTGTGTCGCCAGCCACCCGTCTAACAAGAAAAGGCAGCCCTAGTGTATAGTAGATAGATATTTTATCTAAATAAAATTATTAATTTATTTAATTGTTTCAGATGAAGTACTTCTTGGTAAACTTGGCAACACTACTTTTCCAATTAAAAGAAAAAACAAACAGGCAGAGGGAAGATTTTGTAAAAAAAGCGTGCCAATGTGGGAGATAGTAAGTCAATAATAGAGGAAAGTATGTACCGGCTAAAAAGTTTTGCTTTGCAATCTGCAAATGTAGGTTCAAATGTGAAACTAACCTACCTACGGAAGAGTGAACAGAAATATTTGAGCAATTTTGGAAGTTAGGTTCATGGCAGAGCCAGTCTAGTTCCATACTCGCATGCGTTGAAGTCGCTTCTCCAAAGAGACCTACTGTGCTTAATTCTAGGAAAAAATTCACCAGAAATTTTAAGATTAGATAGAAGAGAATCTGCAAAGACGTATTTCTAAAAACTCTTGGGGTAACAAATGGACGGCTGGACTGCATCATAAGCCACAAGTCTGTGAACAAAGTGCTCTCCTGGTAAGCGGGGAAATTTTTTTCTCGTAAGACATATAGTCTAAAAATAAAGAAGATTAAAGACTTTCTTGATAGGTATCCAAAATATGCGTCTCACTACTCGACAAGCGACAAAATATTCTTCAGTCCTGACTTAAACCGGCGGAAATTACGAATTTTGTGAAGGAAATTTACTGGGATTACTATGTTTCTCTTGGTGTTTTCAATAAGCTTAATGTTTGTTTCTATTTACCGAAGATTGATACTTGTAAGACATGTGACAAGTTTAACATTCAATATAAATCTGCTGGTGGTCCATTGAAAAATGAAATATCTTGTAAACAAAAGGAGCATCGTGGTAGTGCCGAGTGTTTTAGGGAATATATTGAGACAGCCAACCGAGGAGTCGAAAAAAAGACCACACTCTTCTTGTATTCACTTTTGACATGCAGCAAACTGTTCCTATTCCTATAATAAACACCTCTGAGCTGCTTTATAAACGGCAACTTTGAATTTACAACGTTGGAATTCACACTTGCAATGACGATAAAGGGTTTATGATTTTGTGGACCGAAGGCGAAGCGAAAAGAAGATTTGTAGAAGTTTGTTCTTCTATCCACGAGTTTCTGATGATAGTGTAACAGTTACCGAAAAACTTCTTGGGAACACCACTACTTACAGTCAGGACATTCTTACCAGCTTAATGATAGAGATTTTGGTGTTGTAGATTATTGTGAAAAAATGTTTCTACTGTTTATAGTTTAGATCAATGGATTGACATGATCAAAGTAACAAATAAACACTCGGTTTGAACCTGTTACGATGAGAAGAAAATTTAGGGATTCAAACAGCCTAATTTCCGCAAGGAAATTCAATAACAAAAACACTAATGGGCCAGATAAGTTCAACTTCCTAAAACTATAGTGGTTCAGGGTATCAAACAATTCCAACATGGTCTATTACAAAGAATCTGGAAATGGTGATGTATATCCCTTTGAATACCCTCTCATCAAAGAAAATCAAATGACTGATATCCTAAATTTAGACAGCTCGTTTAAAATATCGAAAGGAAAGTACAACGATCTGACGAGTTTAACGAACCTAATTCCAGATGAGTACAATGATTTCTTCAAAAATCTTAATGAAAAAATATTTCTTTCGAAATGCTTCAAATTTGGAAATGGAATTTCCTGTTCGTTTACGCATTTCATTTTCACTGATTTATCATCTAACTTCTAATTATGCTTTCTAGAGAGGTTAGGTGTGATGTAGATTTATTTTATGACTCGATTGGATCGGGGCGATCTATGTACGTACGTCATCTAAGTGGGTATTGAACACAGATTCCTCAAATCATGTCATTTGCCTTTTAACGCTTATTCTGAAAGCCTATTTTTTTGCTCCCACTGTTTTGTCAGTTATGAAATGTAGCATAGCAATTCAAAGGACTAGTTGAGTACTATTAAGAAATCAAGAATGAATTCAATTTTTCTAAATTGTGTGGACATTTTTCTGAAAATCCGGTCTCTGGTAGTTTTGCAGCGATTGAATACTGTACATCAATGAATATGTATCGTTACAAGGCAATGATTTTTTTTAAATCAGTTTTTGTAATTTGAAAAATTCATCTCGCGTCCTACTGTTGGTCGATTAACAGTGATTGTAGCCCATAAATTGGTAGACACTAGGAACGATTAATGAATTCATCCAGAATTTGAATTCCAATAAACCATATAGGCACGAATCAAGATTTTGTGACGTATCTGAGAGCAATACGATCTGCTTTAGCAGACGTCGTTTAATTCTTCTTCTTCTTCTTCTTGTTTCACTTTTATTGGAGCTTCGGAAATGAGTCCATGCAGCTCCACGCCTTCAGGGATGTTTTATTGTTATTCTGATGTTTAGCACACAGGCTGAAAGAAGTTACAGAAATTTTATTCTGCGTGGTTCCACTCGAAGAATCCGTTCCCTTCTAAATTTTGCGCCTGTAGTAAGCTGAATGCAGTAAGACTCCAGATGAGGCTGATTAACACTGGACGGACCACTAATGAACACTGGACGGACCACTAATGAACACTGGACGGACCACTAATGAACACTGGAGAGACCACTAATGAACACTGGACAGACCACTAATGAACCCTGGACGGACCACTAATGAACACTGGACGGACCACTAATGAACACTGGACGGACCACTAATGAACACTCGTCTAGGGCTTCTCTACCATCTTTGTGTCATTAACACAGGTTACCTCTGCTACAGCACCATGACCTTGAACAGCAAATGTTTTATTTACAAAGAAACTCGTTGACATAGGTTGTTTCTGCTACAGCGCCATGACCTTGAACAGCAAATGTTTTATTAACAGAGAAACTCGTTGACATAGGTTGTTTCTGCTACAGCGCCATGACCGCTCACGTTCACCGACGGAGCGACTCGACTCTCCGTCGTTTAGTTAGTTCTAGGACTGAAGTATCGTCGTGCGGAGATAACTATTTTGGAATTTTATTGTCGAATGGATTGATCCGTTATTTTTTTCTAATACGTATGTAGATATATGGGATACTAGTTTTTGTGAATGCATCTGTATTTGGTACATTGTAGAACACTGATTAATACTGTTACTTGTTCAACACTAATGAAGAATTTTTACATCGGTATTGTAATTTTCTTTTCGATAACAAATAGGTTTGCATTAGTACCTATGATGACATATTGTTTTATATCCCTTCAAACTTCTAGACATTGTCATGAGATTCATGATATATGCATAAGGTTTCATGTATCGGGGCGATGTGTAAAGCATAGGTTTTCATGTATCGTGGCGATGTGTAAAATGTATGTATCGACAGCTACGTTAGATGTGTGGGACTACAGGACGCAGTCGGTACAGCTGCGTAAGCAAACGCTTAACGGTCGGTCAGCAAAGCTCGAGAAATATGCTGAGCTCCACAAGACTTTGACGCATAGTCACAACAGAGCGGTTGAGGTAGGGAGATTGAGACTCTACGAAAGAAATTAGAAATGAATAACAAAAAAAGGGTAAGCTTGTATAAGAAGGCCATGAAGCGAGAGATAGGGGGGACTTGGGAACTAGATCTCATCGACGATGTAGGCTGGTGGGAAACGCATCTAAGTCTAGGCCCCTAGGGCATATGGGAAATTAGGGGCACCGTAATAAGAGGGAAATTTAGC
>VCRD01001357.1:107261-123937 GCA_006783055.1 Trinorchestia longiramus
CCTCGGCCCGTTGGTGAACCCGTTGTAGCGCTTCTGGGTTCTGGGGTCACCAGATGTAAGACCTTTGGAGTGCTACCAGCGCCGTCTTTGGTTCCGTTAAGGCAACTGTTTAGAGATCTTGCCTTACGTCTACTCGAGGTAGACGCCCTGTGAGTCGGTTAGGGCTTGTGATCTCCATTTATAGCCTGCTACGGTAGCGGTCTTCCATAAGCTCCTACTCAAGTGTATAAGGTTGAAACACCGAGTAGAAGTTGGAACATTTATTGACAAAAGTTACATGGGTACGGCTTACAATTACTGAACACTTTGGTGGACTAGATTGGAATCTAGCGGTAACTAAATTAGAAATGACGTACAATAAGATTTGCATTGAGGGGTGACTTAGCCACTAGTTGCTGGTGAAAATACGAGAAGACTGTGTTGCGTTGAGGGGTGACTAAGCCACTACAATACGAATGCAAATATGATTACCAGCGAAGCCACGAAGTAATTTTTCCATCACGATCATTTATTGATCGAGGAGCCTGATAAATTTTTAATACAAAACTCTGATTTCCAAATCAATTCGATGAATGGATTGCTACCAATTCAATGACATAAAATTGACATTCATATCGGTAGGAATTGAATAGTAAACTTAGACTTCCATATGTAATATGGTGCAGAAAAATCTTTCACCGATGTGGTGGATAAAGTATTGTTAAATAATTTTTCCTTTTTTTAAAGACGGAAATTAACAGATATTTTAGCTCTACAAAAAATATCGTGTGTCTTGAAGCAGAATGGTATTGCATATTTACAACTAATAATGACGAAGAAATTTAGCAATAAAAACAGCTGCAATTTCTGCTGTTGACCAAATTGTCCACCACAGGAACAAGATAGTAGTCCGAAAGTCAAAACATTCAGAAAAATGAAGGTAGACTAACGTAGATGCTGGAACAAAAATACTAAAAGGACTATTCAACGGCAAAATGATTAGCATGATACGAAACGAATTGTTTGAGAGAGACCCAGATTTACAAATTTTTGGTCAAAGGTTGAAACCCTCAAAGAGGATAACAGGAGACAATAAAATACAAAAGCACAGTTAAAGACACAGAAAAACGTAAAATGTAAAAGTGGCTCACAATTCAAAGGATAATATGGCTCTTCAGTCACAATGAATGACTAAATTTTACGATTAACTTATGAACAGAAAAATGAAAAAATGGTTACTTAGAGATTACTGAGGTCTGAACACATCAAGTAACATACAAGGGCTATTTAACCTCTGATCATTCTTCTAAATGATCACAAATTATTTGAGAGCCATGTCTGCTAATCGTGCGATTACCTAGCTCCCTAACTACACCCTATACCATTGTCGGTTCTAATATATCAGTCGTAGTCGAGGTACGGGCAATTAAACACGGCCACTACGATAGTTGCTCTTGCCATATGTATCGAAGTGTAATCCGTTTTCTGTAAGCAGAAAGAGGTAGTGCTGTTGAAATAAATCGCATAATGTGCAAAGTGTACGGTAATAACTTTATGAGAGAGGGTCGTGTACGGGAATGGTTTAGAAAAAATCAAGATCGCTGACGTCCATGGAGAAAGCGATCAAAGGCCCAAGTCGGTTACTCCTATACGCCATGTTCAGCGTGTTGTTAAGGTGGCCAACACCAAACGAAGGTTAGCAATCAATGAACTTTCTGAAGCATTTTCAGATATTTCAGGGTCTGCTCTGTACACAATCGTGCGAAACGTCAAATGCCGGAAGCTGTGTGCCCGTTGTGTCAGGTGAATTTCAGGTTGTCGTCAAGACGCATCTCTCCTTACTGGATGACAAATTCTTTGAAGAAGATATGACGGATGCCTCAACGGTTTGAGCGATTACGTAGAGAAATATGTAAGACCTTGAATTAGTGTTGGTTATGAAATCATTATATATTGAAAAATTGCCTTTTTTAATAGCCCATTAGAGGTTGAAAAAGATCATATTTCTTAGCTGTAGAAGTACGTCAGTAACATGTCCCACTCTGGGAAAGCATCTCGCTATCTGAACGGCAATTGCATTTGACATACAATTTGTGAGGGTACTCATCTACTATTCAATAGCTCTTAGTATGAAGATTTGTCCTTTGGTGTAAGAGTTAACTGTAAAATATTGATGTTCACTTACAATTGGAAGCAAAAGAAAAATCAGATTAGTTTTCCCAAATAGGGATGAAATTTACTCTTTGAGAGAATTCAGGTGATACTAAATGTTCCGCTTATTATTGTATACCATTTGAAACAATTCAAAATTTTTACAAGCATGGAGAGTTTTAACTTGGGTTACTCCAGAGTATTTACAGGTTAATCCTTACATACATTTATTCTTTAACTCATTACGTATATCTTTTACTTTAATACTTTTTAAATTTTGCTTTTTTTTATGTTATCAGGAATAATACGTTTGCATCTGATTATCGAGGTTGCTGGCACACAGAAGTACATTCGTGGACTGTTTGGTTAATTATTAATTTTAGGTTTCACTTTCCAACAAATTGTAATTGGAAGAACTCGATTGAACAACATATATCTGAGACAGAATGAAAAAAATTGTACTTTAAGTTCCAGTACCGACAAAATGAGCCGTCTCGTGGAAATTTTTGATACAAAAGACGATGTGTTACTCATACGAGTATGAATAAATAATATTTTAATTAGAAAAATGTATTACAAAAGTATGTGAAGTTCCTATGGTGTTACTCAAAAACAATTCTATAAAATTACAATCATAGCAATAATAATCTCTTAATATCTAACATAAAACAGAAACCATTTTAACTGTATTTATAGGCAACAACAATTTTCAATATAGTAGTAGTGAGTGTGTTGATAACGTCATGATTGAGTTTTATTTTGGTGTCATTATAACACGAGTAATCCATATCAATCATATATTAAAACACAGTGTCATGGCAACCAGCACCCTTTTAGTGTGTCAGCCTTGGTTAAAGATAAAAAAGTGTAACATGCAAAAAGCAGCAGCATTTTGAGGAAGTGGTCGATTGAAGGAAGAAATGAACAGCCTAAGGGTCGCATATTTCTGGTACGTGATGACAATGATTAGGTATGTTCAAACATATAATAGGATACTTTTCTTCATCCTACTACCATTGACTCGGCAGGAAATTTGTTTTGTTGGCTTTATACAAGTTTAAGGCGAAACACAAAAATTTGTGGATCAGTTGCTCTGTTTGATGAAATTAAACCTTAGCAATATTTTGCAGCTTATGCTCAAACGAAATATCTACAGCACTCTTTATTTTACTAAATGTAACCCGCTTGACAGATTTTATAATTTCGATTAACACGAATAACAAGTAAAAATTTTTATCCTGCCAGATCCAAGCCAATAGCCAACATTGAAATTACAAGCTTTCCAGACGACGTTTATGATCAGTGGACGTGTGTCACTGCTCTGAATACCCCTCGAACTAACTAATCGAATTACCTGAAATGTAATCTCTCTCTCTCTTAATCTAACTTTAGCTGAAATGAAGAGACAAATTCCACTCATGGAGCTTGAAGAAGGCGACTCAGCCGACAAGAGGCTGCGTGATGATGGTGTCTGGGCCGCCGTCGATCATGAAGCAAAGATCGGTAATGGCATCGTATGAGGCCGTAATGCAGCTGGACTCCATGTCGCACTTTGCCCTGCAATCGCCTGCACAAAAAAAATCGAGTAAAGTAGGTTTTTCAGGTCTTTGGAAACAAATTATAAATACACGTATGAATTATTGAGAGATTGAAAAATAAAGAAAAATTGTACTGTTGTCAAATTCTTCAAGCTCGCAATGAACCGAGAAGCCAGTTCAAATCGTAGCTTCAAGATACAGAATGAGAATCCATAAATTGAAAGCCAAAAAGCATACGGAATAAGTCGGCTTCTCAGCTGTGATGAAGGCTTCTAGGATAACGCAGCAGCAGGGCGTAATAGTTACTCACAGACAACCCAGCTTAAAAAGTTCATAACGCTCTCAATATTAGCTGGCAAGAGCACACACTTACCTTTGTTGATCCCCATGCACAGCATGCGGTAGAAACCATGTTTGTATACTTCAAAATTGTGAACTCATACACTCACCGCATTCAAGTAAAAATCTTAAATTGTTGAAAACACAGTCAACACTTGCCTCTGTTATATGATATTTAATGAGTCTCCTACACAACTGCAATAAATTCGAATAAGAAATACGTTCCATGTCATGATATTAGCATCCTGTACACAACAACTTTTATGCACAACGCTAATTGGGCGGCACTTACTTCCCCAGTTCACTTGTAGCTTATCATTTGGTACCTCTCTCATTTCAAGTGAAGAATGACTGAGTATTTACGGGAAATAGGTTGAATTTTCAAAGTTAAACACAATTCAAAATTAGGTGCTATGAAGAGCTGTGTTAAAACCTCACACTTAGTTAAAACGTCGATCCTCTTGTTGATGAAGCTGTGGATTGTAGTGTTTTTAATCACCATCTGATAAACAGCTGCTGTTGGAACAAGTGCAGCTTCAAACAGCTGTTGTAGAAATAGTTTCATTTCTAGCTTGTTAATTACCTGCTATGGACTTGAATATCATCTCCAAAGTAGTTTGAAAAATTACTTGACCAACTGAAAAAATATCTGAAAAAAAAGAAAACAAGTTTTGCACCGCAATTTTTTTTTAAATGATGACACTGTAATGAACTTGAATCTAAATATCCCAACGTGATCAAAATTGGGTAAAAGCCCTTGAAGTTCGCCACCAAATACTTAACACTGAGGTCATAGCTTCTCCTATAACGGGACTTGCTCTATCGAATACTATCTGCTCCCCAATTGATTGGATTACTTCAACATTGTATTTTCTGAGACTGTCAGAGATATGATTAGTTCTATTGTAATGTCATGAAACTGTTAGAGTTGTGCGTTATAAATCTTATTCATAAAAAATTTTACCCGATATAACTGCACACATTGTCGAATATAGTGCGTAAGAAATGGCCAACAAAGATAATAAGCTAACTAGAGTACACTGTGCTGTTCTTCCTTCAATCTGACCTACTGCAAACTGATTGTAAAGTAGAATCAGACGTGATGAATGTCAGGACCGTGTGCAGCAATTCGTACACAGTAAAGGGAAAACGCTAGGGTCGTTGATCGGGTAACGTCACAGTATAGTAAAGAGTAGTAGGAGCGCTTGCAATTTCAACGTCATGGAATTATGTGACGTCTCACTGACGTACACGCAAGTCAACCAATCATGGCGCACAAGTGGCCCTATTGGCTCACAAGTCAGGCCAACGGTCACTTTATCAAATTTATGCTGAATTCAAAGCAATAAAAAACAATGGGAAACATCTTGAAATTATGGTCTAATGCTGGTGTGTCGCATTCGGTACTACATAAATACATATAATTTAGATAAGAATTACGAGATGTAATAGAGTGTAAAGATAGAATTAAACAAACAATGCACATGAGCATAAAAAATTATTAGGAAACCTTATTTTTCTCTTTAATTTGATTGTAGCTCGGCTTCTACTATTGAAATTCCATTTTCATACTCACAATGATATGTCCTATTCAATAAGATACTCTGGGATGTTCTGAGTACACTCAGTTCATACACAATAGAAGGTGCAAAAATAACTTCGTCAGTCTTGATAATCGCTATGAGTTACGATAAGTTAAAATCAAAAAATTATAATTTTCATATTACAGAGAAGTGTATAATTTTCTAGATCGAGTAACACCTTTAGGAGTTCAAGTCCAACAAGTTGAATTCTGTCATTTTTCTATTATTTTTCTTTCAAACTACGTAACAGAAAAGCCACATGTACTTGTTCCATATATGTTATTATTAAGTGAGGTTCCTGAATACAATACTAGACGGGCTGGTTAATTTTGACATTGAATCTCCCAGGCCCACTTCGTTGTTCTAGTGTTAAATTGGTTTAAACGTCACCGTCGGTTATAGATCTCGTGGCCGAGTGGTTAGAGTACTGGGAGTGTGGTTGGAAGTTCTCAGCTGCGGTGGTTCGAACCCAGCCGTGAAGGTCTTTATTTGTGTCATATCGGCATTTGCCGCCCCGCCCCTCCAAAAAAAACAATCAGCGCCTAGGCAATTTCTACGTCATAGATGACGTCCAGCCTGAAAACCGTCGATTGGGTGGTCATTGCCAACCCCCATGTACTCCTCCTTTTCTTTACTGTACTGTGAGTAACGTCACAGTACAGTAAAGAGAAGTACGATCATATGGGGGAGTTGGCAATGACCACCCCAACAACGGTTTTCAGGCGGGAACGTAATCCATGACGTAATAATTGTGTCTTGGCGCTGATTGATAAATTTTTGAAGATGCGGGGTTCGGCTTCAAACGCCGAGATGACAGAAAAACTCACGGGCGCAGCGGGCTTCGAACGTATGACCTACCCATTACCGCAACTGTAGTTCCAATCCCTTACCCACTCGGCCACCGGAGCTATACCTTCACGCGACGTTTAAACCATTTTAACACTAGCACAACGAAGTGGGCCTGGGAGGTTCAATGTCAAAATTAACAAGCCCGTCTAATATAGTATTTGTGAACCTCACTTAATAATAACATTTATGGAACAAGTACATATTACTTCTCTGTTACGTAGTTTGAAAGAAAAATAATTGAAATATGACAGAATTCAATTTGTTGGACTAAAACTCCTCATTGTGTTACTCGATCTAGAAAATTATACACTTCTCTGTAATGTGAAAATTATACTTTTTTGGCTTTAATTCATCGTATTCTCATAGCGAATATTACGACTGATGAATTGATTTTTGCACCTTCTATTATGCATGAACTGAGTGGACGCAGAGCATCCCAGAGTGTCTTATTCAATATTAACATTGTGAGTATGAAAATGGAATTTCAATGGTAGAAGCGGAGCTACAATCAAATTAAAGAGAAAAATAAGATGGAATCCTAATAA
Source organism: Trinorchestia longiramus (assembly GCA_006783055.1). Classification (NCBI taxonomy): domain Eukaryota; kingdom Metazoa; phylum Arthropoda; class Malacostraca; order Amphipoda; family Talitridae; genus Trinorchestia; species Trinorchestia longiramus. Next base: position 114,246 of record VCRD01001357.1, read on the forward strand.
TTTCGTTATGCGCATGTGCATTGTTTGTTTAATTCTATCTTTGCACTTTATTACATCTCGTAATTCTTATCTAATTTATTTGTATTTATGCGGTAGCAAATGCACCGACCAGCATTAGACCATTGTTTCAAGCTGTTTCCCAATGTTTTTTATTGATTTGAAATCAGCATAAATTTGACAAAGTGACCGTTGGCCTGACTTGTGCGCCATGATTGGTTGACTTGCGTGTACGTCACTGAGACCCCCGACCCCCTCCCCACACCCCACACAATTCTATGACGTCAGAATTGAATTTGCCCTTACTATTCTTTACTGTACTGTGGTAACGTCGTGAAAAACCGTTACGTAACAGTGACGTACACACAAGGCATCCAATCATAGCACACAAGTGACATTCTAAACCAATAAGCGGCCCAATTACGAATCCTTCAGTTTAGTCCTGTACTCGAAATATTTCGCTCTAAATTTCCGTAAATTCCATAAAAAACGGGTAAAGATAAGTTGTAATTTACGCACTATTCCGTTCAGTAAGGAAATAACTCGGCCGTTAAAGGGTTAACGGCCGATGTCGCGATGTCGCGAAAACGAAAACTTCTATCGACTGTTGGTTTTTGACTGTGATGGTTGCTCCAGTTTAATCTGATAAAAAATGTTATGATCAAAAGTTTTTAAATAATAGCAAAGATTGAATTGAGGTAAAATGCAGTAGTCTAGTTCACCAAGTTCGTTCAAGAGAACTAATGTGATTGGTTTGTATTTTCGTTGACTCCACCTATGTTTTGATTTTGTCGAAGAAAATTGTGCACCTTCCTTTTTATTGTGGGTAACAAATGTAAATTTCTGACTATTAATATTGAGCTCAAAACATTTAAACTGTTTATTGTTATTATTTTTTGTAAAATAAAGTCATTGTACACAATCTTGTAGAACGTGCATCTGACTAATCTTGAAACTTGAAAATTAATTGAAAATAAAATATATGATATTAAAGCTGCTCTGAATTTATTTACTACTATTGAAATAACATTTACAGGATATAAACCTGGGTGACGGCTCATAAGTGCAAATAATGTACAAAAAACTTGCTTTACAGTTTGTAATACATCATTTTAGGTTATTATCGGGTCTTAACAACTTTTATCTGTTTCTTGCATTACAACTTTAGTGTACGATTATATTAATCGTACATGTGTGCGGCTACCAAAATCACTTAAATATTAATTATGTTTTCAGATTTTGTGATAATTTTCATAATAAATATCTATTATTCACCCAAATTTACACTCCAAGCAATGAGCACATCAGGCGTATTTTGCTACATGAATTTCAAAAGGGCAGTGTAGCAAGCAGCAAGATCGCTCACGAACAAATTCGGAAATCATTTGGTAACCGAAAGGAGTAGTAGAAGATGATTTCACGTTTCAAAAACGAAGCCTTTAGTCTTAAGGACGAGCTAAGAAAATAATGCTACTAAAGAATCAGTTTGAACTCAGTTTTGAGCAATAAGCAAGAAATTTAACGTGAGCTGTATGACGATATATCATGAAATGACAAGAATTACTAAAGTCTATTTGGCTGAAATTGATTCGTCACAATCTTTCAGAGAACAATTTCTAACAACGTGTCAACTGTTTTGTCTTACTAGGTTATGTTCAATTTCAAACCAAATTCTTAGATAGAATCGTCACTGGAGATAAGAAATGGATACCGTACAATTATGTTAAACGTAAAAGACAGTGGCTCAGCCATAATTCCAAACTTATTCCACAGCCTCGATGTGGTCTCCAGCTGAAAAAATTTCTGCATGTGGCAGGACATAAATGGAATTGTTCATTATGAGCTGTTAGGTGGCAATCAAACCATAACTTGTGCGGTGTACCGCCGGAAGCTATGCCGTTGAAGACTCTTTAAAGGAAAAACGACCTTCAATGGTAAACACAAGAGGAGTGATCCTGCACCATGACAATCCCAGACCCCACGCTTTAAGAGGGACGAAGAATCTCATTGAACAATTTGGTTGGTAATTTTTAATTTACCCACGATGTTCTCCCGATCTTGCTCCAACAAATTACCACCTCTTTAGAAGCATACAGAATCATCCTTCAAGACAAATGCTTACTTCAAAAGAAGAGGTGTAAATGAAGCCAGTTTATTTTTGAGGCAAAACCAAATGAATTCTATGACGGGAACATCAAAAAGCTTATAGAAATATGGAAAGATGCAATTAGTGACAATGGTGACTATAAAGAGGATGAAATAAATCTTGGTTTCGCTGAATTTTCATTCCAACAAAAAAAATTGACAGAACTTTCGTTCAAAATGTTGACTAAACTTTCGTTGCAACTTGATGCTCGGCGTTCAACTCCCTACACAACATTTTTTGAGACTTCTATGGACTACTTTTATCGTGTTATTTCTTCCTGAAACATACACCAGCATGGTCGACGGGTGAGTGAACCCGTTTGTGATGCGGTGAGACGGGAGTTCGAAACTCTACTGCCCTGGTCTGTTTGTGCATGACCATTAAGGGATAGAATGATTATACGGCCAGGGACTTGGGTACCGACTTAAGAATGGGACAAAAGGCTCGTTCCTATTTCGTCATTAAGTTACTATTACTAAAATTATTGATCTTGCTAGAAATAGATAAATAGTTGTATGCACTCTTGGTATACGAATCACAAATATATTGAAGCCTAATTTCTTCTTTGAAAACTAAAATTAACTTGAATTTTCCTCACAATTAATAAATGATGCCAAGTTTTGTGTATGACTCGAGTATTATCATCCGAAACTCAAATGAATCAAGTTGTTCACATCCAATTCGAAACTCACGCGCGCAATTTTGTTGAAGAAATTCAACTTAGGCCGCTATCTGCATCAAATAACTCCTCCCATTCTAATTTAACCTAGTTGTAAGTGCCTACTTCAAATTACCTGACAATCAATGATTTTAGAGTCCATATATTCTTTATCTGAGGCGAAATGGAAAAATATTCCACATTCAAGCTGTAACCATGACATTGTAGGAGATACAAAATTTATTAAACAAAAATATCTCACGTGAAACAATGGATATTCAACGCCCTTTTACAATTTATTCAGCTCAAGTCGTAAATATAGAACATAAAAACAAATTTTGAGTGAGTGGTTGCTCTATATGGCCTAAATTATTCACTAAATACACAGACCAACACTTGCTTCGGTGGCAATAGTTTTTGAGCTGTTATAACGTATATTTCGAGTACTAATTTCAGGTATGCCGTTTATTTTCCCTACAATTTCCATTTATCGCAATATATGCGTCGATTTATCCGTATTATTCCATTTTATATTGCTCACACGAATTATATAATAAAACAAAGACTGTGAACAGTTTATTGTCACGAGTATACAAATGCATGGAACAAAACCTATTACACCTTCAAAACTTTTTCATCAAAATAATGCAAGTGAAACCATAAATAAAATGAGCATTAGTTTCGGAATCTTGTTTTACGGAACATTTGTGAACTATTATCTTCGGTAATACAGTTGTTTTATTGGTTCTATTATAAATCTGTCGTCCTATGCGTATCCCATCGTCCGTCATAGTGATCTTCCACTGTCTTAAGGCTCTGATAAAATTTTTCACCCTGCTGTGCGCATGCAAGCGAAGACTGAAGGGACTCTGTAGTGGGAGGAGCCTGTCATCTTCGTCTATGATTTTTTAGATTTTAACTTTAGTTAGCTGTGCTAGAAGACGAAACCTGAATGTTTATCTTCGCAGCCGCAAAACCGACACTTGTAGGTCCGTAGCAATAATACGCGTAGGATCGTTCTATATGCCATTCAGATCATATTGTATATTTTTTTATAATCCTAATTTCAATCTCCTTACGTATAATAGAAAATACCCTTTCAAAATAAATTAGTTACAATTACAGAAATTTATCATTGTTTTCTTATTGCTCATAGTTAAGTCTCTTCAAAACTTGGTGACGCATTTTATTTGAAACTATTAACTAGTTCCAGTTACCATCATAACTTGAGACGTGCTTTGTGGCAACAGCAATAATGGTTCTAGGCTCGTCTATAGTGACGCTGATCGGTATCAGTATTGTTATCCGTACGTTGAGACATTGTGTATTTTATAGATTTGTAATTTTTATACCTAAACCTTCTGTCCTGTGATATCCGTGTTCCTTTAGCATCAACTTAGACCTTACCATTGTCTACTATATTCGTGTATAATTATACTCGAGTGAGTCAAATACCCTTTATTATTCCTAGTAATAAGGAAATTGTGATGACTTTGTGTTTGTGCTTTAAATGTAATTATTTCGATAGTCCTCTCAATTCCTGTACCCATTCCCATTTTTAGAGAAATAATCTCACTAGTCAAGAACAAATTTATCAATATTGCTCTAGTCTACAGTGACCTCAGGTGTAAGATGTTTACATCAGTATCGATGTAAGATATGTGTTTAGGGTCTGTCTCGTCAGAATATTATATAAACTCATTGATGCCAAAAGTGATTTAAACTACGATGCAGTCATGGCATTTCTATTCTTAAGTATTTTTGGAACCTTGTGCTTATTCTTAGAACTATTCTTGTGATTTATTCTTGTAGAACTTGTAGATCTCTACACTTTCAGTAAACAACTGGTGCTCAGAATATTTGTGTTCATATGAAACATCTTAGGCAGCCATGTGAAAATTTCTAGAAAACCTTTTATATGTGTCAGTGATGTTTTTAGTAATTATTTTCTAGGATGTGCATTCCTCGTACTTTGTAGTATGTGAGCATCAGCTTCATTATTTTCATCCATAACATATGTATGAGATGAACTTATGGGGAAACTAAATGCAAATCTACTATCGTTAGATATTATTAATTTAGATCTCTTAATATTGAGAAGATCTAAAGTGTAATGCCTTGTATTTAAACGTAATTTATTTTATTTTTTGTTGTTTATGCAGGTATGCTCTCCAAAATCAATGCAATTCTCTGTTATTTATGCCACGGATATAATTTAATTATCCTTGCTAATCATATCTTGTAAATTCAATGGTGACTCAAATGTTCTCCTGTCAATGTAAAAAAAGTAATACTGTATAAATAATAATGAGTCCGTACCTCATTGTAAAGCAGTGGTTGGATTAGACCTTGAGAGGATAATCCTACTGAAAAATTTTGAACTGGTGCTGCTTTCTGCTAGTCAATCATTTCATGGTTAAAAAAGTTGCATTGATGTTTGATAAGGCATACGGATCCTGGGTAAGATGCTCAAAATTTTGCCTTGTTCCCATACCTTCGGGAAGGAGTTATTCACTCCTGCTCATAACACACTATTCACAAGTCACACCTCACATTTTGTCAAATACTCACAATCACTGAACTGCTCGCTATCCATAACTACTAACTACTCGCTATACTTGTGGAGCACAGCCGTCACTGAAGTTCTTGGATAGACCTGTCCTGAACCGTGTCATCTTCACCTATTGGAAGCTTCAGACTGGCTCAACGCTGCTCAAGATCTTGTAATCATTTAGCGTACTACCCTACTGAAATAAGGGCAAGTCACATTCAGGAGTCCTCTCATTTCCCTCACTCAGGTTACACAGGCAAAGACACCTAACACCGGAGAAAAATATCTTAATGAATTTTTGGTAGCTAAAAGTCCCATCAGCATTATCTTATGATAACTTTACATTGGTGACCTATCATATCAAAACATTGCAAGTTCGAAATAAAACTATAAAACTGACGTATTAGTTGAGTATAATGGCATATTTAATGAAGGCAGAGTGATTTCATGATGCATTCTGAGTCACTTGTGAAGACTGCGTCATTTATGCATGTATAATCAGCACTTCATGAATTAGTATTATTATAATCCTGGTTAGTAGATCATAAATCGTTCACACGACGCCCGTCTAATATAAAAAATAAAGAAAAACAAACTTAATCATTGGCACTTAAGGTTAAATTAAAGCAAAAATAATTTTGTCCCGGAAGTTTCATACTAACACAAGTCAATAATTTATTTTATCTCGCAAATTTGATGCTAGACTTAAGCAATAAATACTTGCATCACCTATGCTTCATAACAAGTTGTTTCGGTCAAAAGGGACACTTTATTTCATTAGGCCTAGAGACACAACCACCACAGTGCGCTCTTAGACCTGCTTCTGTTATTGTGCTTGTGCATGTTACACAGTAAAATGTAGCACAAATATAGTTTGATAGGAAACCATTAACTACGATACTACGCTACGTAAAGAAACGTATAATTCCTTATACACAAAAACAGTGTATATGATGTATACGAAAACCTTATATGCGTTCTTATTAAAATAAGTTATATACGTCATATGAAAAAACCGTCACGTACTATATTTAGAAAAAAATACATGAACGTTATCTACAAAACGTTGACCGAGAAAACTTACACAAACACGCTAATTTGGAAAGCATTGAATACCTTGTCTCCAAATCCGCGAAATGCGTTACAACTTCTAATGCGATAAAAAAATGTCGTAAAACGTATTACAAAAGTATTGTAAATCATTGGTATAGAGCTTTAGAGTAACGCAAGCAAAATTTGGGGCGGTAAAAGATATTACAAATGACGATTCACGCAATGGTATCACTGAACAACAAATTTTGAGAAAGCTTCTGTTTCCTTATGAATTTTTGTGTTTTCTCATGAAGTTTGGTGCGTTGATTGCAGAATGACATTAGTTTTTCAATAGCATCAATGTATATGGTAAAAATATCATGAAGACATTTCCCCAAATTTATTAACTGGGAAAGATTGTTCATTACTAAAACCTGCTACAAAGTGGGCAGTCATGAAAGTGTGCATAGACGATAATTACATGGTTGAAGTTCAAAACATACATAACTTGTGAAAATTACATCGTCTTTGTAAAATCTTTCCTCTTCTTGAACTAGTTTCATGCAAAGTCTCCCATGCATGTTTCATCCCACTGCCTGTGGTAACGCATCTCCATCAACTGTATGTTCCGATGGAATAGTTCTCCGTGCTCTTCTTGCACAGCCCGAAGATTTAGTTAGAAAAACTCAAAGTATGAATGCAAACAATGAATTTTTAGGTGTCATTTTGCATTTCATACTGTGATAAGTTCCAAGCATTTTAGAAATACGATGGTTGTGTTTATTAGACCTGTTGTTGTCTGTAAGTTATTTATCAGAATCTTGAATGCGCTCCATGCCCGTTTTTCAACAGAAGTTCTCTTCTCTTCCAATGATACAGAGAACAAGATTCTTCTCACTTGCATCCTCACGTATTTCGACATGGACGTCACCATTAGGACCTAACAGTCATAAATTTTTAATTGAAACCATGTTTGCTGTGAAAAGGATAACAACGTATTTTCGCTAGAGACAAGAAAACTGTACTTCACATTTTGTGTATGAGGCTGAGGAGATTCCCTTCTGCGCATACATGTAATGTAGTGTTATGATATTACTGTCCTGCAATCACAAAAGACAGGGTGCTTTGTATATCCACCATGCTGTCCTGGGGGAGTCCCAATTTCTTCCAGTCACCACATGCATCTTCCTGAACTCGTATTTGATCTTTAAGAAGAATTTTACATCTCTACAAACTTCTTGCACCTGAGCAAATACTACAATAGGAGCAGATGGTTATTCGTTGCCGTTGTGAAGCAAAACAGACTTAAGATTTCCTGCAGAGAAATACATGAGTAGATTAAATTGATAAGGCTGATGTTTCAGTATTTTTCTTCAAACTTACCTCTTATGTTTGTGTAAATGCATAAAGTTTCAGGCTTAGAGTACAACCGTCCAAAACCTTCACGTTGTACTAAATACATCGAAATTTTCACACCTCTGTCTAACAGATTCAGTTCTTTCAGCCTTGATGCAAGCAACTCGGCACCCGCAATTATAAATTTATTGTCCCTCACTAGAAACTTACTGAACAACTTAAGTTTTTGTTGGTCTAACAAATGGGACTCCTGTTGCTCGTTTACTACGTTTTCTGTATCACAATCCTCATCGTGATCCGATGTATCGGCATGGGATACAGACTGCAAAGTTGGACAAACTGGTAACTCCTTTTCCTATACTATTATCGTTGTTGGATAAATCTGGAATATTTTAATTAATTAATCGAAAATATTACAACAATTTAAGTGTTTTACAATTCAAAATTTGTATTTTGTTGTACAGTGAGATTACTTTTTTCACCCATTAATATGGAAAAATGTTGAATACACCTGTTGAAATATATCTGTATTTATTGTATATATGAGTATTATGCATCTGTATGAAATTATATATGCAAAAACCATGTTTATTTAATACTTGGGTATACAAAAAATTCAAAAAATCTATGAGTACGTATACTTGTTTCCCCCACTGTATATTGGCTCGCAGTCGACAATACAACGATCTTGTAAAAGGAGAATGACTGTTTAGTTAGTTGCAAATTATGTAGTTCTCAGTATTTGTTTACTACGTTAAACTCAAAGTGATGTGTCACGTTTCTTTAAAAATCCCAGTTTTTTTGTTTTGATGCGTGTCCATTTTTCTCTAAAGCAATGCACCTGAGATTAGAAGAACTCTCTCTTCAGCATCGGATCAGCAGAAGCTCAATAAAACGTCATATCTTCGATATGACTGTTTACCCCTGGAAGTGGGTGTGTGGTAATTTCCACTGAATGTTCTTTGAAGCTGGTCTTGTGGGTCTCTGGTAGACACTTTGGGATAGACCTGATGTTGCCTGCAAGCAGGAAGTGTATTGGAGTTTGACGTTTGAATTGATTAGGAGAAGTGGCCGAGGACGGAGGATAGTTGAATGAAGAAGACTGTAGTTAATTGTTAATGTAGTAGTGAGCTGTGGAGTGGACTGGAGGCATCCGGGTGAAGGAGCAGGCATTGCTTCAGGAAATGGAATCCTTAGCCGAGCCGTCAACGTCTTAAATTCTCAAAATCTTGCTAACCCTATTTTTCTTCTGTCCATAAGTTTGTATGCGTGAGTCATTTATATTACTCATATTGAGTTGGCAACTATAATGCTTAATTTACTTCTAAGTGCTCCTTGCAATTTAAACTTACGTTAATTAAAAACCACTTTGGGTTACTAGTCAGCTTTCTGGCGAATTAAAATCGAATCTATTCATTAGGACAGGTTCCTTTACTTGCCTGTGAGTAGCTCGCGCTTTAAAAAGCTTTCTCTACATTTTTCCGGAACAGTTGAACCTTAAACTATCCTTACTATCTTTTTCCGTAATGAGCACTCTCCCCTCTCTGATTTCCTCTAAGTGTTCGCATTACTCTTTTTGACTAATAACAAAACAACAAAAACAAAACAAAAACGTATATTTCCAATAATGTTGGTACATAGGAAATGTAACTGCATTGGTTTTTAAAATTGCCTTATCATAAAATCCTTAAGTGGTAGGTATTCCATGCGTAGTATCATATGTAGATGATAGAACAGCAGTACCTACGGGTATACGTAAACATTCACATCACGCAATGAACGTTAAATAAACATAGGGCATTGGTTCCCAACCTGGGGGTAAATTACCCCCTGGGGGTAATTTAGCAATTTTTCTGGGGTAATGGAGGGGTGACAGAAAAATGTTAAGAATTCGGAAAATCAAGAAAGCATTGCGGTACCTTGTATTAGGATTAATGTTAACTTAGTCTTAG
>VCRD01001357.1:124158-145332 GCA_006783055.1 Trinorchestia longiramus
CGCATATTCAAGGAGCTGTGCAAGGAAATGGGAGAAAAGTATGAAGTTCTGCTCTACCACACCGATATTCGCTGGTTGTCACGAGGCAAGGTTATACATCGTGTCATTGAGCTCCGAAAGGCTATTCAAGAATTCCTGGAACAAAAAGGATCTCATTTTGCTACCAAGTTCACTGATAAGGAGTGGCTTGCTCGACTTTGTTACTTGGCTGTCATATTTGAGGAGCTGAACAGTGGTAATCTGCAACTCCAGGGCCGAAACACGACTGTCATTGATGCCCATCACACTGCGGCTGCATTTCTGGGGAAACTGAGACTCTGGATTCGGCGCTTGGAGAAAGGAGTGATCGCCCAGTTCCCCACCCTAGACCAGTTTATTGAGGAGAATAGTCATGATACTGGATCTCTTCTACAGACCATCAACAAAGAGATGAGCGACCATTTGAAGGGACTTGAAACAAGAATGCATCACTACTTTCCAGAGAGTGACTAAGAAACAGCCAGTCTTCAGTGGATCATTCATCCCTTCTCTGTACCTGATGAGGCCATTCATGATGATGATTTCCCTGCAAAGGAGGAGTGGCTACAAATGCGAGCCAATGAAGCCTTGAAAATCGAATTGCAAAACCAAAATGCAGATCCCTTTTGGATTTCACGACTAGCTGACTCGCCAACTCTGTCCAAGAGAGCCTTGAAGTTGTTGGTATCATTCTCAACAACGTATCTGTGCAAGAAGGGGTTCTCAACTGTGCTGGGCATGAAAACAAAAAAGAGGACTCGTTTGAATGTTGCAAACGATGCCAGGCTGGCACTTTCAACCACGAAGCCAAGAATTCCTCAACTAGCTTCAAATATGCAACTCCAACCATTTCACTGATGCTCATGACATCTTTGGTAAGTCATTAGAGATGCAAAATGTACTAATACAATAAATAAAATATATTATCTCTAGTGTTTTAGTTTAGCCATATATATCAATGTTGACAAAATTTTGTGAAAGGGGTAACATGCTTAATGTGGCATGCTAAATTGGGTAACATGCTGAAAAAGGTTGGGAACCACTGACAGAGGGAAACAAATAAAACTTCGCTCTTTCAATGATGACTTAGGAGGTAATCATTGGTGATAGATATAAATTCTGACGTGTTAGGTATTATACGCATTTTAGGTGATAAGCAAAATATTTTCTTTAGGTACAGCTTACACTTGACCTCATTACATTTAACTGAATTGGATGTTTAACATCCGAGAAAAGCCGAAAAAGAAAATTATGAGAGTAAAAATTTAAAACATAAAGTTGTGATAGTTATTAAATTTAAATTGTAATTTCTAATTTCTGGTTGACCGTATGGTATGACTTGCTGATGATCGATTTAATTTAATCATTATTACAGTTATCTGTAAACCTCGTGTTTAATAAGAACGGGCGTTACATATCAGAGAAAGAGAGTAAAAAATAAAATATAACAGTGAATGTGTCGAATTTTCAATACTTAGATGTTGATATAGATTAGAAAAGCTGTAGTAGACTAAAGTTCTGAGGTTTTTCAGTCACTTATTGTAGCAAAGCAATTACTGACATTGACGGATAAATTTGTTAATTATGCATTCGATAAGTAAAAAAATAACGTAAAAGATCACACACATGTATACATATATATATATATATATATATATATATATATATATATATATATATATATATATATATATATATATATACATTTAAATGCCTCGGAAAAAGAATAATCTGAGGAGTAAACACTAATCCATATAAAATTCTATTTAGCTTTAGGCAAAACACAATTCATTTTCTATTAAGAAACTTTTTTTTGTGCTTTATGAAAATTGAACCTTTATAACATGTTAACGTTTATGAGGTTAAAAAAGCACCAATTTATAAGCCTGAAATATAATAGAAAAAAAGTAAAAAGTAAACAACATCCTGGTTTTTGATAAAATTAAATTAGTCCATTTGACTCCAGAGCTGAGGAATCATAGCACGAGTTTGACATTTACGTACGTTTTGTTTGAATATTGTTAGCTCTATTTCAGTTTATACCTAAGTTGTGTGACACTAACACATGGTAGACACTCATATGCAGCATGTTCCGTCACTAAGTTAATTTTGTTTAATCATGCATAGGAGCAAAGATTTCTGTATTTGTTTGCTACTTTAATATGCGAAAATAATGTGTCATGTTTTTTTTTTGAAATTTTTAATTGATTGGTTTTCTTCCTATGCGTGGGCAGTTTATTCTAAAGCAATGCACCTGAAATTGAAAGAGCCCTTTGTCCAGCATCGGACAAGCGGAAACTGATGTTAACATCGTGTCGTCGATCAGGTTTTACACCCCCAGTAGTGGGTGGATAGAATTTAATAACGTTGGCAGAACTTTGAGGGTAATATGCAGAGGAAAATACATACTTCACCTTGTGAATGAGTAGTCTTTGTTCTATCGGTGTCCAGTTAAGCTTCTCCATGAGAGGTGTTGCATGATCGTTTTTTCTGAAATTTCCTATGCATACTACTTTAGCAACAAAATTCAAACATTTCTGTAGCTCTTTTGGAAGACCTTTAGGTATATCTCCCCAGACCAAGTCACAGTAGTCAAAGCGGGATAAAACTAAATATTGGATAGCTTTAATCTAGTTTTTTCGTCAAGCATGTTCTTCACGCGGTGAAGGAACATCAATGTACTGTTCATTTTGCTGCATGTTTTCTCCAAGTGGGATGTGAAAGACATGTTTTAATCAAACTAGACGCCCAATTTTTTTACTTTATATATGTACGTTTCAATAATAGTTATCTCGACACTGACGGTAGTAAATAGTAAGGTGATTGGGGTTCTTAAACGTGTAATAGTAGTACAATAAGGATTGGACGTGCAGTTTGGATATGAGCTGGAATTTGGGTCTAACCTTTCTTTCGCTATATTTTATCGTATAACTGGAGCGGCACTCGTTTGGGATCGCGGCAGGAGGAGTCCAACTACCGGCCTTAGTTTCTCCTCCGTTGGTGCCACCGGTACTGCAGACGCCGATCGGGTAGCTGCTAGTTTCTGAGCTGGATGGGAGGCTGCCATCGTTCTTTCTGGAAGTTGCCTCGTCCCATCCCCCGAGTCCTTCACGGCCCTACCTTTCTAGTGCTAAAGCTCCTTTCTTGCTGGGTCTTAAACCGCTTTCTGAGCTCGATCAACTTTTGATTTATACCTATAATACTCTAGCCGGAAGACTGAGCTCTTGGAGTCCGCTTGTGCCGCTGGCCGGTTTGAAGAGAGATCGAGGGTCGTTGCAGTGGCATCGGGGTTCTTCGCTTCTTTTTCGAAAATCACCGTTGTTATAAACATCGAAATAAAATAAGTTCCTGCTACCAGAAGGATCCAGTCCTGCTTTTGAATTTATAAATTGAAAATAAAGATAGATTTTTACAAATTGAATTTGGAAGTATTATTTTTTCTAATATTAATATTAGCGATACTGATTCACGGTCGGAAACTGAGTACTGTATTCTTAAACTTAAAGCACGACGGTGTGGACAAATTTCCATATGTGGAAGGATTTTTAAAACGCTGGGATAACTCTAAGGGCAAAATAAAAAGGAAAATATGTATCATGTTTTATGAATGAGTAGTCTTTGTGCTATTGCGATCCAATAAAGCTTTTTTTATGCAAGGTTGCAAGATCTTTTTTCTTGAAATTTCCTTTGCATACTACATTTGCAGCAAACATACGTTTTTGGAACCAGTGATGGGCACTAAATACTTTGAATGTATTTGAATACCAAATACATCGTTCAAATGGCTTTAAATACTAAGTACATGAAATGTATTTAACTACTTAAGTAAATACTTTTCTCTTAAGACTAAATTTACATATTGAAAAATCAAGATACCCCTAGATTGAGTGTACCTAATGGACGTTAAGATATAATTCGTTTAGAGTTATAATCATGGCGTCACTTTAAGTGTACGTACGTTTTACTGTCTTACCAAGTTTCACTCTAATTGCAACGTAACTGAAATTTCAAGCAGTAGTACTGACAATAATCATTGTTTAAAAAAGTGGTTCGACCTCTGTAGCATATAAATCACATAGAAAAAATAAGTGCAAAAATTATAGAAAGTGTCATTTTACTCTCAATTACTCTTTTTTATTTAATTCTAAAAACAAACATCAATACAGTTCCGTAACATCCTACCTATACTGTCCAGCATTATTTCCATAAATACCTGATATATGACGATGCTCGAATGTTTTCATCATGTATAGAATATATATGTATATATAATTTAGGTATATTCCTTTGAGATGCATTTCATAAGTAGCCCCCTTGGGGGTATGATCAAAGGGATTCTGTATCACAAATTTTTAGAACTTGACGTTCATCGGGAGGATAGATAGGATTTCCTAGCTGCACCCAAGGAGACACGCTGATACTCTCAGTCGTAGTCAACGTGTCTTAAGAAGTAAGTATTTCTCTAGGGGAATTCGATCGAGCTGCCTACCTCAGCATAACCATTGTTGGTTGAATGGGTCTGTTGTAGGTTTAGTTTTTGTATGTAAGTTGACCTTGTTCATCCGTTTTCTCCTTCCCTGTCTCTTTCGTGGAGGAGGCCTCAGACCTGGCTTCCTGCACGAATGTCTTTGATTCGTAATCTATAGTCTTCATGCCTTCATTTTTGTATCTAAATGACCTCTGTCCTTTCTGAAACACCTTTCCAACGGCAGCAATAGTACATCACTATTCACTTTCAACTAGTAACCGGAAAAGGTTAAAAAATCAACATTCAATGCATTACCTAAATCAAACAAAATACAATTTCTCCAATATCCATCAAATTCATTAATATAAGACTTAATTAATTTTCAGCTTGAGTAACATATCAGTCGAAGCTTCCACACTCCTAAACAAAGCGTGTTATGTGCTCCTGATGATATATGTATTCTATCAAAGTATAAAAATCATGTGCAATTTTAACTTTTCCTAAACGAAAATTTCTCATAAGGAACTCACACAACGAAGATGCTGTTCAAATCCTCAAAACGTGAACCAAACAATTATAAGCTTTTAATACAGCTCAATAATATCAACTGTTCAACAGTTTTGTCGCTAAGTTTATTTCTATGAGGATCAACGTTAGGCCAGCAAGAGAGAATATCCTTTTGACTGGGATAAAAACACGGCAAAGTTGTGTTAAAATGAAAAAAATATTTTCAGAATAAGAGGATGCCGTTTCAATATTTCAATGTTTTTGTCACTGTCGTTGAGAGACGTTGTAACCTGCATTTCCGCTGAGGATTCCCTGAATGAGCTTTCCTTTTAGAAGCTGAAGTACTCATCTTCAGACAACGTCAAGTTTGCTTCCTCTGAGGCATCAGTAGAAATTGCAGGCTGGAATATCGAGGCAGAAATTGTGAAGTCATTTTTCAGTGAAGTTATCCTGCTCATGCAGTCCCACACGTTGTCGATATCTTATCATCGCAACTTCATCTTCATACTGTTTCATTTTATTCATGGAATATGAGTAGTTTTAAAAAACTAACACTGGCCCTTACTTTCAGGTAGTAATTATAGCTCCATTAGCAAAGCAGAAACTGTCTTTCTGGTAGAAATCATGGATTTAGTAACAAAGCAGATCCCTACTTTCTGGTAGGAATTGGCACTTGTGAGTTGAATCTAAGTTTAAATTTTGTCTAGTTTCAGTTGAATTATTACAGGTGTCAAAAGTTACACGTGTTGAATGTTACACGTGTCGATCATTAGTAGTACTCACTATTACTACTATAAAACCCTATGTACTGAAATTGCATCGCAAAGGAAGATTTTAATTATGTATTATTTTTTCGCCTGTACCAAGCATGGGAGCACAGAATGTTGCTACAAATAAGCCCACGTTTTATTCAGAGTAACCCGGTACCCATCACAGAAGTCAGCGTACCTAGGTACGTGTCTTCACGCGTGCCTACTTCTTACTTCAAGCGAGAACACGTAGCTTTTGAAAAAATGGTAAATTTTAGCAGCGCAAATACTTGTCTCCAGTTAATGGGCTTTCTGACCATCATAAAAATCTTCACCTGGTGGAGGGAGTGACCACAGTGTCGCTGTACTCCATAACACGGCTTAATAAAGGCAACTTGTACAGTTAATTTGTTTTTAAATCAAACAATATTCTGCCTTCGTGCGTCACTGAACTTCAAGGCTCACACGTCATTAAGTAATTGTTGGTTTCTGTCACGCAAACTGAAAGAACAGTTGCAACAGTCATAATATTGCCGACAGTGGTAAATATTGGTGAAAATTAAACAAACTGAGAAGATGGCTTTGACTGACGTTTTCGGACACGTCGTAGTTTCCTTCTCCCGTAGAAATAGAGGGAAAAATATTAAAGCTTTGTATAATGATGAATAAATGGGGAATTTGAGCGCTTGAAATTTTACTTTGCGATACTTCACAACTTTATCATGAATTAAAT
Organism: Trinorchestia longiramus; assembly: GCA_006783055.1. Lineage (NCBI taxonomy): Eukaryota > Metazoa > Arthropoda > Malacostraca > Amphipoda > Talitridae > Trinorchestia > Trinorchestia longiramus. Next base: position 130,634 of record VCRD01001357.1, read on the forward strand.
TTACTTCTCTGCACACTGAAAAACTAACTACAGCGCGAGCGTCTGAATACACTGAGCAAACAATACTTTAGTTTAATAATAGGGTGGAATATGGCAATTTGAATATCGTCAGTTGCCTTTTATATCATTTATATGAATGATGAAGAAAAAATACCTATATATATACACATTTCTCTTCGGAATTTCGGTTTATTTATGAGGACAGATTCACCAAAAAAAAAATTCCTCAATGCCGCAAATTTTATATTCAATATCGGGTTGGATATCATGACCACAAAAAAATTTTCTCATAAAAAAGCTTAGTAAATTTTCTCCATCTGTGACACTCAGTCTCTCAAAGCACCGTCTGGCCTCTTTTATTTACGAGGATCGCTCACTTCACGTTTTTTAATATCACTATTCTAACATCTCATTCCACCTACGTTCTTTGCAGCGCTGCTACAACGTTCTTGATTTAGTAGGCTTACTAGTATGTTTGGAATATGTCAGTACAAGAATAGAATAGAATAATAGAATAGAATGAGGTGATAGGAACGACCCTTTTGGCCCATTCTTGGATTGGTACTCAAGCCCCATGTCTTAATTCTAGCCAAGCGATGGTCATAAACTAACCACCGCGGCAGCAAGCCTCAAACCCGGGACTTCTCTCATTGCAAGCGAGTTCGCTCACCAGTCGACCAAGCTGGTGGTAGTCGACCAAACTGGTGGTGAAATACAATACAATGTTAGGAGATTTACTAGTCTTAATAAAATATGCCAGCGTCGTAGACTTACTCGTGTTTTTGGAATATATCAGCTCTGTCTTTATGGAATTTGCCAGCACTAAGTTTCCTCAGCTACCTTAATTTTTTGTTTAGGAGTTTTTGTCATACCTCTGCAATTCTTCAACAAATGTTAATAGAATTAGACATTGTTTTGTATATCAATTAAATATTTTCCATTTTACTCGAAGAAGATTTTGATACTGAGGTGTAGTGAATCACTACATATGAACACAACACAGACGAGGCTAGCTATCGTATACCAATCAGAGATCAGGACAGAAAAAGTGAATCCCAAGCGATACTAGCTGTCATTAACCAATGAGCGGTCAAGCTCAGGCAGCAGTGCCCAGCCAACCGCCCTATATCATAAGGTGACAACGCTCGGAGTCACATACTGTTCCCTCGTAAACATTGTGTGTGGATGTTTGGGGGTACGAGTTATTTTGCTGTCGATACCACTTTAGAGTCACGAGTTTAGAGTCACCACTTAGAGAACGAGTTATTTTCTGTAGTGATTATTTTCGTGGGGTGGTGTTCTTCGAGGGGAAGTGATACGATCGTCTTCGTAGCTTACCGATTTATTATTGAACACGATCAAAATCGGTAGATGTTAAAGCCAAGATCGAAGATCGAAATTGAGAGCTTGCAGTCCGTAAACCGAGACCCGTCAGAGAGACTGAAAGCTCGGATGAAATTACTGTACACTGGGCAACGGTGGAGAAGGAACTGACGGGCACTTAGCCTACAGGCTCGTGGTTGACTATGGTGCTCTATAAACGAGAGTGACAATTTGGAGTTGGAACTACGATTGAATTTTTAACTTTAAAATACTAGTTTCAAATGACGTGAAATACATATAAAAATTAACTCTAAAATATTACTAAATTTAATATTATTCAATACTAAAATATTCACGATATTTTAGCGGCCCTACAGATGATATTTTCTACTGTGTCTTCAGTATTCAGAGCCTCATCTACTGGCTGAATTAAGTGCAGTAATTTTGTTTCTAAACATTTGATTTGGTGCGTTAAGGTGGTGGTGAGTATTTGCCTATTGTGATTTTTTCCTGTTTCCCCGGGGTAACCTGGGGAGGCTGGGCAGAGAGTGAGCCTTTACCTTGATTTTTTTTCTGTTCTGTTTCTTTTATTTTTTCATGCTATACGTGCATGGTTGGCTGGTGACAGTTATCTGATATACTTTTTTTTCCTTCGGGGAAGGGGACCTCGGGTGGATTTCTGCCTTAGGTTTGGTGGTTTTGCCCCGCCCACTTTCACTTGACGGTTTTGACCCGTCGTCACTCATCTAAGCACATCAATAACTCACACACTACACTAGCACTAGGCGGTGGTCACACACACCTAGGAGCGGCGGATCTGCTCGTCCTTCTGGGTGTTACCTCCAACACCTAGGCTTACGATATGTCTGCAACGAAACGAGGTACGGGGTTGAGACGTGGGGAATCCCGCCCCACTTCTCGGCCCCTCCCCTCCTATTGACTCCTGTTTAACAAAATCCAACTTAAGGCTTAGGCCTAAGCTCAACACCTAAAGAGTGCAACTAAAATTCATCGATCCAAATATTACAGTTGAAAGGCATCAGATATTTGGAACAACATTCGGACAACTTGATACACCAATCATTTTACTCACTGATGAACGCACAGGCTTTTATGCAGCAACAGACGGAGCTAACACCATAGATAAACTAACATCCAATAAAGCAATAGAAGCGTTAAAGAAGCTGAATTTGAAACGTATCATTCCTCCAGACCTCAGAGCACGCAGATCAGTCTTCATCCGACAGATAGACTACTACATAGGAAGCAAAAAGCCAAAGGAAATTCAAAGAATACAACCATGGTTATAAGTATCGGAAGTAATTAAAATCAAACAGTACACCCACCCCCTAAAAATAGTAACAGCAGATACAACCATTCCCCAAAGAATACTCACAGATGGATTTAAAATGTTCGATACAAAAATCACTGCAAGGCAATGTGAGCAGGAAACCTATACACATATACTAATCTGTTATAAATGATATAAATTTGAATCCCATCACCCCATGAATGTAGATCTACAGTACAGGTTTGCTCAGAAGGTTCATCACCAGATAAAATATACGCTCAATGCAATAGTACAATTTAAAAATGCATGAAATTTAATGGAGCTCACCGTACGCTGGCGGCCAGTTGTCCATACAGACGCGAAATCCAAAAACAAAAGAAAATAAGTAAAGAGCAAAAAAAAGTCGGACAATCAAACGAGACTTATGCAACAATAGCAAAACAGGCAGTCATTGAATCAAGTAAACCCAAGCACAACATCACACTAACCAGCAACATACAAATCAAACTAATGACACTAATTATCGAGGCACATATGGCTAGTTTAGCACAACAAGAAGGAGTTGGATCCATTCTCTCAAAATCACTTAAAAATAACTACAACATTGATGCAAATTTTCCGGACAGAGACTCAGCAGCAATATTTAAATTCTTTTACAACAATCAAGATCCCACAGACAAAACAGAATTCACTATGGAGCCCGAATTCATGGACGATGATGACCCGAGGCATGAACACCTCAGTCTCTCCAGAACAACTTCAGAAGATACACAACCACCCTCACTACCTAAAGACCCTAGACTACATAGACACGATACTACACAGCAAGAAAGGGAAACAGATAGTACGGTTCAACACTCACAAAAAAATAAAAACAACCGAGAGACCGAAGTTCAACACGAGAACCTAAACTTATTACTGCTTCAAGTGACTATGACTACAAAAAGGGGGAAGAAACAACCCAGATGCCAAACCAAGACCTACCATGTTATTTGTATAGAAGTTTAATAGACCGCAACCCCATGCCAGACAACTTAACGCAAAAATGGTATATAGACGAGATCAAGAAAAAACCTTGGACTTAAAATAGTGGTACAAGACACGCATTCTCAACAAGTGTACAACTTAATAATGAAAGACAGACTTAATATTGTAGGCACCAAAATATACTTTCTACAACACGATCAATATATAAAACTACCTAAACATTCGACCACATATTCCAGACAAGGCTCCAAAAAACCCAGGCAAGAAAATGACACATAGGACCGCCAGACTCACAGTGATACAGCATAACGTTCTAAACAGGAATATTAACAAAATAGCCTTATATAATATCTACAACAGACTATACCCACATATAATTCTGATCAACGAACATTCGGTAACCGATGGCACAATCAAGATTTTCAATTACACCTTTTCAGCCAATAAAAGGGGAGAAACGAACGCTTGGGCAGCCATAGCAATTAAAAGAAACATACCATATAGATTAGACGACAATTATGAATCCGACATGCTTTCCATTACAGTTGAATTAATTCATGGGCAAATTACAATAGCTACAACATATATTCCACCAAGAACAAATTACATAAATTACATAGATTTCAACCAACTACTAAGGAAAAATCATCCTGTTTATTTGCTAGGAGATCTCAATGCTAAACATCCAGTACTCGGAAACAACTACTCAAATCCCAGAGGAATAGGCTTAAGTGCGATGATTGCACAAGACAAATGTTCATGCATAGGGCCCAACTTTCCCACCTCCATATCAACAAATGCATCTAAAAATCTAAACTTAGTTTTGTTAATAATAAAGCTCACCTTAACATAGTACTTCAATCAGGCTCAGGCACTCCATCAGATAACATTCCAATTATAGCTGTAATATCATCAAACCCCATACAAATTCCAATCAGACCCAGGAAATGATTTCATTTTGCTGACTGGAGAAGATACAAAAATCACTTAGCTAACATGCAATTACTAGCAAATCTAAATCCCGATTTTGACGAAATTAACGAATATCTGGAAGCATGGAAAAAAAATACAAGAGGCAACAGAAATAGCAGTTCCGACAATAAAATTTAGAACAATTCCAGGCGAGCGACAAACATGAAATCAGAACGAAGCAAATTCAACTAAATAACACAATAAAATATGCCTCCACCTGTGGACTCAGTCCAGAACTAAGTAGAACAATGCAAAGAATGCGTAAAGAATTAAACCATATGTACAAACTGGCATACAATCAAACCTGGAATAGAATTGTCCGTAATCTAGAACTTGAAGCAGCTCCCAAAAATTTTTCTCAACCATAAAAAGATTGAGTGGAAACAACAATAAGCAATCAACACCACATATCAAACATGAAAATAAACAACTAGACACCCCAGCAGAAAAAGAGACACACTTCAGACGTCACTGGCAGCAAATCTATACAGATGAAGACAATGACAACTTTGATGACGACCACATAGAATCTATGTATAGAAACACACATTGCAGAAAACTACAGGGCAACAATACTCTATGACACAGGGGACCTCAATGGATTTGATAGAATAAATTTCCCGTTAATTACAATAGAAGAATTTAATAGAACACTTAGAAGTTTCAAACAAAGAGCCGCGGGACCAACAGGAATAACAACGTTTCAATTGAAAGACCTACCAGACAATAAGAAGCAATATTTAATCTACATATTCAATCAATCAATTTCAGCCGGTTATTTTCCAAACAAACTAAAACTAGCCATCATGATCTCTCCAAAGCCAAATGCCTCACAGCACCAGGTACAAAACTACAGACCTATATCTCTCCTCGATATACAAGGTAAATTACTTGACAAAATTCTCAATAATAGACTATACGAGCAACTAATAGTTCAAGAAAACTTTATCCAAAACAGCACGTATTCCGACGCAATTAGGGAACTCATACAGCTCTAGCTACCCCACATGAAACAATAGTTATATCTTCAGCAAACAAACACAAAGTTGATCTAGTAATGAGGGATATTTCAAAAGCATTCGACAAGGTATGAACAATAGGACTTATATACAAACTACTTCAGCTAAACTTGCCACCAATATTTATCAGAACATTGTGTGATTTCCTAACAGACAGGACAGCAAAAATCAGGATAAACAACTTTATTCGTTCACAGTTTGAATTACATACAGGAGTCCCACAAGGTTCATGTTTATCACCAACATTATTTGCACTTTATACTCATGACCTCATCCCCTACAAAATACCGACTACAGATGTTTTGCAGATGACATCACCCAAATTATCTCAGTTCCAAAACATCATCATTACCTGGCCCACAATACAAGATTAGCCATTCAACAAACAAATGAATTCGAGAATAAATAGAAAATCAGAACAATACAAGAAAATACACAATAATACCAATAAGTAGGCACAACAAAAGGGAAATAGTAGTGGAGGATATCTATTATCCCTACACGGGCTAGGGCAAAGTACTAGGTCTGAATATTAAAAGAACAGGATATAATAGACACGTGAAAGCCAGAAAGCAAACAGCAAGAAATGTTGTTGTTGTTGTTCGCCTAGCGGGTCGTCCGGGGCGACTCAGGGGTGCGGCGGAGGCTCGGGTGGGGGTCGGATAGGAGGAGGGAAGTAGGCTGAGAGTGAAGGGACACTGGAGAGAAAGGTCGCCGTGGACACCGGGTCCAGCAAGAGGTCCAGAGGGGTAAGGTGGGTGGGGGTGTTGGGGCAGCTGAAGATGTGGCTGGTGGTCTGGTCCGCGACGCCACAGGTAGGACATGTGGGGTCCTGCACTGCTCCTATTCGGTCATGGTACGAGTTCAGGGCTCTGCTGTGGCCCGATCGGAGTTGGGAGAGGAGAGTGCAGGTGGATCTGGGAAGGGATCGCTCTTCTTCAGAAATGGGTGGAAGGGACAGTTGGAGGACCCTTTTGGGGCCCGCTGCAGAGATGGCCTGCTGAACTGCTGAGGAGTGCAGGGAGTTTAGGGCTTGCCTATAGGTGGAGGGAAGGCAGTCCCCGTTTGGAGAAAGAAGGTGAGCTATTGAGGGTAGGAAGCGGGATTGGAGGGTATGTTTCATGTTACGAGGGCCGGAGGGTTGGGTGACTGTGAGGTAGTTGGGGTGGTGAGGGCGAAGGGAGCTGAGGAGGTACTGGGAGCAAAGGAGAGAGAGGTGGTCGGCCACAGGAAGGACACCCGTCTCCCTGTGAAGGTGCAAGGCGGAAGCCATTTTGTGGGATCCGGAGGCTATTCGAAGGGCGGCGTTCTGGATTGTTTGGAGTTTTGCTATAGATAAGGGGGAAGCGTTGGGGAACCAGATGGGAGCTGCGTAGGTGAGTATTAAGTTGATGAGGGCCTTGTATGTGAGAGTGATGGTTTCTTTTTGCTGGCCCCAGGAGGAACCAGCAAGGGCTTTTAGGATGTTTAACCTATGTCGGACCCTTTCACAGATTGAATTTATGTGACGGGTAAAGGTGAAGTGGGGGTCAAAGGTAATTCCCAGGATTTTGGGGGACCGACAGTGTGTTAGGTCTGTTCCCTCCCAGGTGACGTGAGGGTTGATGCGGGACTGGTGGGTGTCAGGAGTGAAAACAGAAGATTGGGACTTGGCTATTGATACTGTGAGGCCCTTTTGTTGGGCCCATGTGATGACATCAGCGGAATGGGCGGAGAGGATGGTGGAGGCATCAGGGATTTTGGTTGTTGTTGCTACTGATGTGAAGTCGTCAGCGTATCAAGTGATGAGAGGTGCAGTGGGAGGGTACTCGGAGACAAATAGGTTGAAAAGTGCAGGGGATATAAGTGTCGCGATGTGAATTTCTTTTTTTTTTACTTTATTTCATAGTGCATGTTTTGAATATATATTTATTTAATAATCGTTAATTACTAAGTTCATTAATGTCAATATCTTTCAACCCTACAGCAATCAATAACTGAATAACTTCTATAGCAAACAAACTTGATCGCTATGAGGCGTCCAAATCCCTCAACACATTTTTATGATTGAAGCACGCTATTCTAACAGTTGCCGAGTGAGAGGGTAAATAAAATGACATGTGATATTCCAGTATGCATTATTATAACACAGGAAAATTTAGTTAACATTGGATCTCAGCGATCGACATACTAAATGAACATCTAGGCATGAATGTTACGCTGAATTATACTCTGTGATCACATGACTAACAACAAATTAACCTTTACCTCCCTTGCACGACGATGATGATTCCCTCACGATGTACCCTTCACTAAATTCACGAAGCTCGCCAGTACACTTCCCAAGCCTAACATAAAATGCGGATGTTGAATGTTGGAGGACTCTCGTAAGTCACCCGATGAGCACTTCCCCTATTATAGACTGAAAACAATGTTGGAGATGCCGATGACTCTTGCAGACTTGTAGACTAATGTTGAAGACAGTGCCAATGTCTCTCACTAATGTTGAAGACCAATGTTATATGTTGCCGATGCTCTTCCTTACAATGCAGACAGATGTTCCTCGGATGATAATGATGCTATTATTGATTATATCTTCCCTTGAATCGAAAATGTTGATGACTCTTCGGTGAATTATTTCTTCACAGCTTCTTCTTTGAATCATTGTCCCGCTGCCAGTAAAGATGGATATACTTCTGATGAGCGTTGACGGCACAACTTTGCCGTCTTGCCGCCATAGCGGCAAGCGATCACCACTTTCCTTACGTCCTTCTTCCTCTGAGTCTCGAACTTGAAGTCCGTCTCGTCTCAATGCGTGTGTTTACATATGAGTTACCCTCACCAACTTCACGAAGCAGGCCTAGCCGGTTGGTTCTAACCGTCAGACATTCCTAAGTGCCGACTCTCCCACGCCTGCGCTACAGCTACGATTTCGCGACCAACATTCCTGTTTCTGCCTCTACATCCCTTATATATATATATATATATATATATATATATATATATATATATATATATATATATATATATATATATATATATATATATATATATATATATATATATATATATATATATATATATATATATATATATACCTATGTATTCATTTTCATGACATAAGAGAACCCTGGGGGACGCCCGCTAAGACGGGTCTGAAGGAGGAGAGGTGGTGCTGGTAGGAGCATTTGGCTGATCTGCCTTTGAGGTAGCAGACCACCCAGCGGACTATGTGGTGGTTGAGGGATAGTGAGGAGATTTGGGAGATCAGTTGGGGGTGTGGAACGGTGACAAATGCTTTGGAAAAGTCTATGGCCACGATAGTTGTGTGGAGGGGAGGACGGTGCTGGTTGAAACCAACAGCTATAGTGTGACTTAGGGGAAGTAGGGCGGAGGTGGTGGAGTGAAGGGGGCGGAAGCCATGTTGGGAATCTGAGAGAGGGATGGCTGCCGTCAGATGCGGCAGGAGCAATCGTTCCACCACTTTGACGGCAGGACAGAGGAGTGATATGGGGCGGTAGGAAGAGCTGAGAGAAGGTGGCTTGCCTCTCCCACGCCACTATCTCTTTCATTTGGAAAACAGCTATCATCATCACCATCCCCAAACAGCAAGAAATAATCTACAAAATCTATATAGACTTTCCAACCTGTCTGAAAAAAACAAAATCAAATTATACGTGACAATAGTACGATCAGCCCTCCTCTATCCGATTATTCCATTTCACACTCTGTCAAAATCTGCCCTAACCAAACTCCAGAGAATTCAAAATAAAGCCACAAGATTCATTACGGGCTCCCTATGGTCAGATTTTAGAACATCAGAATCACTACATAGACAATGCAAAATAAAACCTATCAGCATCGTTTTACACAAACAAGCGAAACAGATTTGGTCATATATAGAACAACTAAAACCACAGCTATACACTGCCCTCATATTACCTCCAGACCGAATTAACTACCAACATTACCAATTTAAAAGCTCAAAATTACTCGTAATAGCCGCGAAACCTGCACCGTTATACAAATAGATTGCCACAAAGAAACAAATATACAGCACAAATACAATCACTGGACCCTTCCTCCTCTCCTCAGAAAAGAGGTAGGACGTAGATGATACGGTCGAGCGCGCTGCATTGTTACCTGATCTGGGGTTCCAACGTGAGTAAAACGCTCGGCCATAACAGGGTGTGCAGTTGGGACCCCAGGGGCTCAGCTGCATTGCTCAAAATAATACATTATATTACTCTCAAAATCCGGAAATAAAACTACCACCCAAATATAATCCACATTATAATATCAGCCTACAGAGCTCTGAGGATTTTAAAACCAATTCAACACAAAATAGACCTCCAATAGTTTGTTACCAGCTGAACGTGCATGTATAGCATGCCTGGTTTTCATCTCCTACTACCTGTTTCATTTTCTCCTTCTTTGTTCTTATTCACGCTCTGTGACGAACTCTTAATTTTCCTCGCTTCTCTTGTTGGCATCGTTCACCACCACACTGTCCACCAAGCGCTTCCAAAGTCAACAACTTCATAAGAACTCTCATCACCTAAAGAAATCAGCTTACAACCAACAGCAGAGCGAAGGAAAAAGAAACCATCCATCCTGTCTGCGGACCGGATGGGGCTCTAACAACTTACGCACTATCAAGAAGTGCACGTTACCAACTCGCCACGCGCTCCAACTCTATACGTCCCAGCATACTACCGGCAAGATGTCAGTATGCCAACGCCACGACTTCAAACCGTACGCAAAGAAGAATCAACAACTTATATCATATTCAAATGTTAAATACAAAGTAGTAAACCCATTCTGCCTTTAATTGTTTTTTCCTATTGGGTTCTTTGACGGTCTCTTACTCTCTCAGGCGCTCACTCCAAGAAAGACACAAGATAAAGATATTCAGTGTCTGCTCGGAGATAAGATGTGTCTGAGGGTTGGGACTGGAGAGTGATAATAAAAAGATCACTACAGAGGTAAACATTAAAAAAAGATGTATTCGTCTTGTATTTTAGATTGTGCATGCGGTTGGAAAACTATAGACAGTACACTTTGTTTTTATAAAGGATTTTTGAACATTTTACAAGTCATGGGACTAGATACGTTCGATGCTGATTTCAGCACAGAATTCACAGTCGGAATGAATTATTAGGTCTTTTCCATAAATGTTCACTCCACAAAGTCTGCTTTGAGTGGCAGACAGGTGTGACAGAGAGGTGTGTGAACAATCCAACTACGAAGTAGGCAGCTGAGCACGATATGCGTTCAAGATCTAGTGGATTCATATTTATCTCAGTCTGTGTGTTATTTAAGATAATCAATCTTGAGACAATATGACAAGTTACAACTGGAGCAGAAACATCTGATGAGGCGGAAAAGTGTAGCATTTGACAAAAACAGGGCAATTAAAAATCATTTTATTTTCTACTGACTATATGAACTCCGGAAAACTTCACGTGTAGTTGAAATTTCAAACTGTACCCATTTGCTACATTTACAAATGATTTACGCACATTACACATGTACTGAAATGTACATGTGTAATGTGCGTGGTCTGCCGTGACACATTCGACCGTGGTCGAGTGGTCTGCGGCCCGTGTTCTGTATCGGGTCTCTGCTTCATGTAGAAAGACCGCGAGTTCGAACCCGGCCATAGACACGAGTTATTTCTCGTACGCCGCGCCGTGCACTCAACCCGCTAAGCACCCATGAAGACGCCCATCAACCTCCCGGGATCGTCGCAGAGAGCTCACCACTCTTAGAATGTTAACCTTAAGAATTTGAAAAAAACAATGTACTAATGTCTATGCACTGTGTACTCGATTGGAAATAAAGATTGTGTGTTGTTTTGTTTGTTAAAAAAATTCAAAATTTAAGATTAGGAAGATCCACCAAGTGTTGCACAGCTTCCTTTATATTTGCAGTGTCGATACTACTTACATATGAACATGATTCTCCAACTAAAAACCATTCTTTAGTTGCTAAGTTGAAGAACTATTCTTTGCAATTAATGCTGTATCTCCTGTTTCATGTGCTAGAACTTAAAACCTCAGTTCTGGACAGCAGAATATGTTGTATTAATTCAAGTTTTGGCATAATAACGGTTTTTTTAGCTGTTCTTTTGTTCGATGAATCAGTTATTTTGATTATTTTGTGGAGTGCTTTAACTGATGATGGACTCAAGAACTTAGAATAATGTCTAGGTATTCAAGGAATACCAGCACAATCCGCCTTTTTTATGAAGAAAAGGTTCCAGCTTGCATATATGCTATGACTTCGAAATTCATTCCAGATAATTAAAATGAGACAACCGTAAACTAATGTTACATAATATTTTAAAATTAGATGGCTGACAAACAACAAAAAAGTTATATATAAGCTTTTAGTTTTTATATTTAAGAATCATTATTCGTGAAGATCATTTGAATACACATTTCCAGTATTTATTGCATGACTAAACCGCAAAACAAAACATTTTTGCGCGTGTATGAGACTTTTTTTACGCCTACGTGCCTTCAGTGCAAAGTTGTATCTGTGTCTATCATGGTATAGTGTATTGTTTACCATGAGTCATCCAAATATAGTTCAGCATGAGTCATATTACTCATGGAACTTGACCGGTTAGTCAAGACCAAATTTTATTTGCTATGTTGCTGAACTATTATTTGCAATTAACGCTGTATATCCTGCGCTTCAAGTGCTAGAACTTTAAACTTTGGTTCTGGTCTCCAGAACACGTTGTATTAATTTAATTTTTGCTCTAATTACGGCATTTTTTGTTGTTATTTTTTGGGGTCATCTGCCATGATAATTACTTTGTGGAACGCCATAAGTTAAGATCTTAGAATAACGCTTAAATATACATAGAACAGCCTCACAACACTCCTCTTTTATGGAGAAAAGGTTCTACCTTTCATATATACAATGATTCAAAAACTCATTCCATGTAACTGATATTAGAAAAAACTAAACTAATGTTCGATAATATTTCAAAATTAGAAGGCTGACAAACAGCGGGAGATTAAATGTAAGCATTTCGTTTTTATGTTTATTGATTATTATTTATTAGAGATCACTTAAACACACATTTCCAGTTTTTATTACACTTGACTGAAGTGCACATGAAAACACATCTAGTGAAAGTATATGAGTCTTTTTATACCCACTTGTCTACAGCGCAAAGTTGTATCTGTGCCTATCGTATCATACATCACAAGTTACATTAATGTTGTGATCCACGAGTCAAATGGTTCAGCATGAGTCATATTGCAATGTACCACGCGTCATATAGTTTTGTGCACCGTGAGTCAAATAATTATTGAGCACTATGAGTCATGTAATTACTGTATATAATGAGTCATAGATTATTGTGCACAATCGGTCACCTAATTATTGTACACTGTGAGTCACCGAAATACAGTGCACCATTAGTCCTATTGCTGTGCACCACCCGTGATATAGTGGATACGTAGATTCATTACTTTCGGTCTACTCAGAGTGATGTAATAATGACTGTGCGCCACGAATCATATTTTTGTGAACTGCAGATCATATAGTCTTTATGCATTATGAATCATACGGTTTTTGTGCTATATGAGTTTAGTAAAAATTACGTGACAATTGAAGACTGTGAGTATAACTGCTATCTTGTTCCTTCCGTCATATTTTACACGTGGTTCCTGTGTGTGATTGAAGAACATATGCGTGATTAGGTGTCTGGGCAGGATTGATACCGTAATTTTACACCATACGGGTCTCTGACATCAAATAAATAATAGACCACTTATTTCGTTTCAGTTGTCATATCCTACTTTAATTTACTCATATAATTTTAAGAGTCTAAAAAATTATTTCAGATAATTTTTTGCATAGTGTTCAAATTGTAATCCAGATCATCACGATCGCAACCGTTTGATACGTTCATAGCTAATATACTTGAGTTGTCATTTACCAAGAGCAGAGGTTGTCATGTTCCAGAAGGCAATTCTTGTACAAGATTTTAAGGGCGTTTTGGATCCTGGCAGATGTTCTTCTATAACGCGAGCTGGCAACGCAACTTTTGTCAATATAAAATAGAAGTAAGTTTTACCCTTGCAGCCAGGTGAGAGGTCAGGGTGAGTATTTCATCGGACGGTAGATTTATTAAACAAAAAACAGTCTTTATTTCCAATCAAGTACACAGTACATAGACATTTAGTACATTGGTTTTTCAAATTCTTAAGGTTAACATTCTTAGAGTAAGGGTGATGGTGAGCTCCATGCGACGATCCTGGGATTTGTCAATGGGCGGGGAGTTGAGGGCTTACCGATAAGTGCGAGCTCACGGCGTGAAACGAGAAACAGCTCGTATTCATTGCTGGGTTTCGAACCTGCAGTCTTTCTGCACAAGCAGAGACCCGATACAGAACACGGGCCGCAGACCACTCGACTACTACGCATAAAACATGGTGCTATCTGTTGCGTTGCATTTATTGTAAGGGTTGTATGATGTGCTTCAACAAACCAATAAACAAATTAATAAGTACTGTCTTATTGTGTAAATTAACTTACTATTCACCTCATAGGTATGTTATACCAATTTTAGTTTATTTTGATCTCATTGAGCTCATAAAATTTTCTTTACGTTATTCAAGGTTTACTTAAAAGCAGAAATAGCTTTCAAATGACAGGTGACTGCTGACAGTCAATGCATTTGTAGATGTAAAAGTATACCAACAGATGCAACGTTCGCACACTCAACCCATTATTTTGTCATAGATTCGTTGTGTTGTGCATAGATTTTATGAAACTTTTGTTCCACTCAGTTTTTCTGGAGCACAGAATATGAATAGAAAAATTATCTTCTTCGTAGGTTAGCATAATTTCACCTTCATTAGTCAGGAGACTCGCATCATTAGGACTATAGAAGAATTTACCAATTTCCTGTTCTGTGAAGACTTCGTCTGTGACTCTGGTACCATCTGGCCAGTGACAGAAAGACCACTGCTCACCCTCGCAGCCACGGACGGAGAGCCAGGCAACTCTTTCAATAGAATAGAATAGAATAGAATAAGGCAATGGGAACGAGCCGTTTGGCCCATTCTTGGTTCAATACCGAAGTCCCATGCCGTCTAAAAGTA